>CATIWQ010574534.1:0-14528 GCA_949673415.1 Euphorbia schlechtendalii
TTTTTTTATTTCAGAAATAGAATAAAATACATAAAAAAATTAAATTTTTTTGTTTTATACTTGTTCTTTCATATAAAAAATTGTTATTTTCGTTTTACATTAAAATGTTTCATATTTATGTTTTTATTTATTATATTTTTATATCAATTTTTTTTATACATTTTCATGAAGTTTCTAGTATAAGAGTGATATTAGGTTTTTATACAACTTATCTTTCATAATTGTTGTAATTATTTTTAAAATACTCACAAAAATCATCATTCTAAAGCTTTATATACAATATTTATGTTTGATTAAAAAATAACATATTCATTACAATCTTGAGAAAAGAAAATGGGATGAAAAAATATATGATGAGAATAACAATTACATATGTTAAAAAAACTATCAGCAATGGCTTCTGAAATCTTAAGAAACAACTTCGTATTTTTTTATAATGAAACACTCTTTGTCTTTTTATACTTCTCATAAATGATAAAACAGCAAGCCACACCTGTATAGCGCTGAATAATTGAGATAAATTATAATATTAAATTTTAACAAAAAAATGAACAAAAGAATAGGATACAGAGAAATACAAAGGGAGGGGTCCAAAGCAATAAAGAAGGGTCAGTTCAATGAAATATTTATAATTTCACATTTTATAAAAGATCAAGAAATGGACCCCCACAGTAAGTTACGATGGGTGCAGAAACGACAGAGATTCTGGGGTGCAGTGGACCATTCAGCTCACCTGTCGTATTTTCACCCATTCAATCAGACGATCGTCATACGTTTGCCGACAAAAATCCATCGTCCGATTCTAACGTCACTTCTACCCTGCCATTTCCTACTCATCTATCTTGTATCTTTCTACAAGTTAAACAAATTGGAGAGGCTACTCCAGTTTATAATGGATGTGCTTCTCAGTTAAGAGGGTTTCTTCTCATTTAACAGGTTTTTTTTAAAATATTAAGTACATTATGAAAAGCAAAAAAAACTGGATGTATTTATATATAAATAAATTTATCTTTTGTTTTGTTATATCTCAGATGTTTATAAAAAGTTGAATATTATACTAATCACATTGTTTTAGAATATAAATAAAAATATAATTTATCCAATACTTTTCTGAAAAATGTTTCGGAATAATTGTACTAGCTTCGAAACTATATTATTTATCATTATTATATTTCTCAGTTTATTTTTCCTTGCTTTTTTCATGAATGTTATTACAGTATCTAATATTTTTGCATGCCTTGGATACTTATGGGAGTATTAATACAAACTGAAAAAAATAAAGAAATAATTAGTTTTAGTGAATGGGTTTGGACTAAAATTGAAGTTTACCTTCTTACGAGAAGCCTAAACCAGAAAACTGGAAATTTTTGCTTTAATGTTGATGAAGATACAAGTTAGAGACACTTCTTTCTTTCAACAAGATTTATCTTTAGTTTGTGCATCCTTCTTCCTCCACTAAATTTATTTCTTTTCTATTTTGATTTTTCAAGTTTTGTGATTTTCATTTTTGTGTGAAATAGACAGCAACCGATATTTTTATCAAGTATCAGTTATGCGATCATCTTTTTTCAATTTTGTATCCACTTATACATAACATGATTTTGATAGTTTTATTATTAAGTTGAGCTTCATTTATTTCCAATCAAACACACATGTTTAATCTTTCTCGCTAGATATCAATGTCTATCTGCAAAACTCGTTAATAATATGGAATACATCAGAATTTATGAATTTACAATAACTTAAAATGAAACTTACGAAAATATATTTTGTAAAATTGTTATTGCATTTATATTTTTTATGTTTGCTTCTTGCTCATGCTGCAAGATTATTATTTCTCCCAAAACTTCAATTTAGTGAAATTATGCTTTTTCTCTGAATTTGATAAGACATTTTGTTTGATTTTTACCAATGTAAGAATCAAGACATACTCCATATTTCAGTATTAATGACAATTTCCTTATACTAAAAAAGAGTTAGAGACGGTATATTTTAGTACAAAAAAAGGGAAGCAAAAAAAATGTAACGAGTATTGAAGGCTGAAACTGGGGAAATCTTAACACACGATGCTAAACTGTACTTCAGCATTAATACTTGACGTTCTATATAGCAAGTAAAAAACGATCTCAAATCTAGAAAATGTAAAGGTTACAATTATTTGTAATAAAACATTCACAACTCAAGCACAAAAATATAAATATACAACACAAATCATTAAAATGCATGGACAATATAATCAATCAGGTAATCATACTCACTGAAGTTGAGAATTACCCATTAACTTGACTAGTAATTTAAATTATCAAATTCTTACATTTCATTTTCGGTAGCCACACCTAGGACTTGGAAACATAACACCATTCGCATATCATCTTATTCCATGCCATTTACTAACACCTGCAAAGATACATCATCGTTTTAAATTAGTTCCTTAATTCAATAACAATAAAAATGGCTGATAAAACTATTTCTAGAAGCAACAGTGTAGCTAACTACAATGAAACAAATAATGTGTAACATGCATATCATTTCTCAGAGTAGCAAATCAGCTAACTCCAGCCAATTTTTTGTTGAGTTGCTGACCTCACCGTCTAAGTCAATACTAGACACAGCAGAACAATGGGATGAATACGAAGTACGAATTTACAAGTCAAACATTCAGGAAAACCAAATCAGAAATTCTGCTAACTGGGCCGACTTTTACCATCAAGTTGCTGACCTCGCGGTCTATGTCAATACTTAACAGTCTAAGTTGATACTTGACAGAGATGGTGAAAGGAAACTGCCCACAAGTTGAACATCTCAGTACAAACATAACTGTGCTACACACTTGACGAGATGGCATACAACGTTGCCATATCTTGGCAACATCTTGTTGACATTGGACTAATACCTTTTGGTAGGAAGACGAAAAACAGCATTGTGAGATAAGAGAAACTGCGATACTCGTCTCTAAATAATTGAATAAGTTCCAATGTATGATGTGTGTTCATTTTGTGTGTTAATATCCCCAACTAAAAAGGCATTTAAGATGAAATGTAATTATCCAACTTCTAAATATACCATATGATTTTCAACAATAGCACACCTATGCTAACATGGATCACATATCAAGAATGAAAACAAAGTAGGATTTAATAAACTAAAACACTAAGGGCTCGTTTGGTTGGCGGAATAGAATAGAATGGAATGATGCGAGTTTTTGTCTAGACTCCGACATCGGAAGGAATAGCTATTCTTATAGCCTATAGGAATCATGGAATAGCTACT
Source organism: Euphorbia schlechtendalii (assembly GCA_949673415.1). Taxonomy (NCBI): domain Eukaryota; kingdom Viridiplantae; phylum Streptophyta; class Magnoliopsida; order Malpighiales; family Euphorbiaceae; genus Euphorbia; species Euphorbia schlechtendalii. Next base: position 3,271 of record CATIWQ010574534.1, read on the forward strand.
CCTCTTTGAGATGAAGGAATAGCTATTCCATATTCCTATAGTAACCAGGAATACGTAATATGTATTCCCTCCGTTGTGGGAGTCTAGAAAAAAACTAGCATCTTTTTCATTCTATTCTATTCCGTTACGCTAACCAAACGAGCCATAAGTTTGTTCTCCTATAATGTATCTAGAATAAGGTTTCCTGCTACAAGTCCCAATCTTCGCAAAACTTGGCACCAAAAGTTGGCTTGCAGGGTCAGTTGTCTTGTCCCAAACTAAATCTGGGCATTAGATTAGTCTTTCAACTTCAAATCATGTGCCATAAAAAGCAAATACCAATCACATGCAAATACGGCAGGTGTAAGGATTAATATAATATTCAAAGTTCAGATGGGGGCAAATACGCCACGTGAGAAAACTAGTGGCTAAATTGATTCTTTATCATCGAAACAACTTCAAATTCCATGATGTCCATTAGCCAATTTAGCATCTATCATTTGAAAGTTATCCTTTTAGCCCCCTGTGCTGTACTAACTCTGAAATTCATATCCGTCTGGATTAAAATTGGCTTATCGAGACGGCAAAAGGGTTAATAGACAAGGGCCAAAAGGAAAACTTCAAAATGGAAGGTTAATAAGACAAGACCCAAGAAGGCCATGACCATAAAATACTCGGAACCTCTATCAAATCACGCCCTACTGTTTCCACCAATTTTTGTCACATGAAAAAACATTAAGGTTAGATTACATCTAACTCAAGATAACCCAACCTGTTAACAACACACCTCAATCAATCTGTCAAAATACCAAATTAAGCGATCAACTAGAAATTAGAGTAACAGTTCAGATAGCACAATCAACCACGATGGACTAGCAAACTCAATATGGCACTCAACAATAACAAGTAATTGAACAGGAATCGAATAAGACACTAAGAACGTAGAAGAGGATAAGGAGCAACCTTTCAGTTGTAGTAAAGCTCAAGCCCCATTCCGTCGTGTATTTCGTAATCTCTCAGAGTTATATGATCCTTGTAAATCGTATACCACTTCTGAATCCTAATCTTCTCAGCTCTTGTCCCGGTCTGCGCTGCCACCAGCTTTTTCAGGTCGCCGATGGTATCGTCATCGTTGCACTTCACTCTAACCTTCTTCCCCAATCGATCGTTCAATACCACCTCCAACATCTTCGTATTCAGAAAGATATCCCAAAACCCTAATTTCCCAAATTTTAGCGGTCTATAATCTATCCCACATATATTTATAGTATAAAACGCGCAGCCGACCATAAAGTCGCCGCCTTTTAACTCATAGCGCGCATTAAAACGACTGCGTTTCAAGAATATGATCTGGAGAAATGGACGGTTGAGATTAAGTAGGAGCACTTGATGTTGGTTACCAATTTTAGAGCGGTCAATGGCAGCAACGATTGACGCGGCATAGGTAATGGGGGAGAAAGTTAGAGACTATCGAGTAGACAAAGTCGGTCTACAAACTCCATAGTCTCGATCATTCAGTGGTTGATTTTACTTTCAGGAACTAATCCGAATTCCAATTCTTAAGGAAAACCCGATAGTGAAAAATTGCATCGTTTTCACTTTTTCATCTAAAGAATGCTTCTTTAATTAAATTTCATTTATGATCATCATAAAAAGTTGTTTTCTTTGAAAAACGAAAAGCATGAACGGTAACCGACCGACGGTGCATCCGGTGGAGGCGCCGCCGCTGAGAGATGGACCACACAACGGACCAAGGATGAGTATGAAAGAAGTTGAAGGCATGCCCGGAACTCACGGTGGGCTTTCTCTTCGACTTGCTCAGTTCCTATTTGGTCTTGCATCTGTTTGTGTTATGTCCTCAACCAGTGACTTCCGCTCTGTCACTGCTTTTTGGTACGTTATGGTTCTCAATTTGGTTAGATTCTACTTTATACTATTTGGATATCGGTTTTCAAAAGAACTTTATACTATTTGGATATCTCGCGATTAGTCCTTGCTTTTGAATTATAATGTTGAATTAGTTGAAAGTTTGATGCTTTGTTGAAGCTGAAGCTGAGAAGTGTTACATGTCTCTATTTTAGGTTCCTAATTGAGTTAGGATTATGTCATTTGAATAATTCTTACTTTTTCCTGGTTTAAAATTTCTGGATTAGTTGAAAGTTAGATGCTTTATTGAAATGGAAGTTGAAAAGCATTGATGGGTAAATTAATGTTGTATCTTTATTCTTTTGGATCAGTTACCTTGTTATAGCTGTTAGTCTCCAAATACTTTGGAGCTTATCCTTGGCTGTTGTCGATGTGTATGCGCTGATGGTGAGAAGAAGTCTCAGAAAACGCATTATTCTTCAAATTTTTACCATTGGCGATGGGGTAATTTTTATCTTAATTACGTTTCTTATGATTGCTTGATCATCAAAGTATACTGAATAAAATTGATAACTATATCTGGTTTTGCCATTTTGGTGTTGGAGTCGATTGCTTAATCTCAGATCACATTTTGTACTGAGATTCTTGCTTAATTCAGATATCATTTTCTAGCTATGAAGTTAAGTTGTATCACAATAAATTTTTGGATCAGTTATGAATTTTGGTGTTGCCATATTTGAACACAAAAAGCTCTTATTCTAGTGATCAATTTCAATCAAAGGTCTAATTATTTGACTGTTAAACTTAACAATGCAATCTTGTAAATCTAGTGTTTGCGATTTTGCATAATCCAATTCAGGATTTACGATCTTGTGCAGATTACATCGACACTGACTTTTGCGGCTGCATGTGCATCTGCCGGCATAACAGTGCTTGTAGCCAATGATATTAACAAGTGTAATGTAGACCATTGTGCTAAGTTCCAAGCTGCTACGGCCATGGCGTTTATTAGTTGGTTTGCTATGACACCATCTTTTCTTATGAATTTCTGGACATTAGCTGCCCAGTGAGAACCGGGGTAATAGAATAATCTATAGTTACAGTGACTAAATTCCTTCAAGATATGTAAGACCAATATTGTTATGTTCATTGTCTATATATTTCGGTCTTTGCAACTCAAAGCACTGCTTTTAGTTGCCCTGTATTAAGTGGAAATTACTCAACATAAATACTATGTTGAGTGCTTTTTAGTAACATAATTCCGGTAGTGGCATATCTTATTTGGCGTTTTCTATCCACAGCAAGATGTATGTATGTTGGGTATATGATGTGATGTTGTTATATGACATTTTCTCTTATTAATGAGATAAAACTAGCTAAATTTTTCGAGGTCGTAATCGTTGATTGATAAGATTCAGTTGTATTTTTCTTTATTAGATTGGACTTGAATTGAATCTCAATTTAAAAAGCAAATTTTTTTATTCTTGGTTTAAGACGTTATGAAATAATGCATTATGCATATATGGGAAGTGGGTAGTTGCATCTTTTTGTTTTTGTTAACTTCATTAGTTATAACTGTTTAAAAAAGCTTTTATACACTTTATATGGTAATACTTTTACATTCTTCGTCATTGTTATACATTTGACTGAAAAAGACTTTCTTTTATCACAAGAATTGTGTTTCGTATGCGTAATCAAGAAGAGATGCAGAAGCTGATGTATCATTCTTTTCCTTTTTCTTCAATATCTGTGAATAAGGCGGTTGGTAACGGCCAATATGGCGGTTCTTAAAAAGTCGCCACATCATCTGCTCTCATGAAGAACATGCTTTTGTATTATATGTTATATGTTGTGCAACTTCAGCTCATGTATTTCTTGAGAGTTGAAGAAAGTTGCTCTGAAATGTCTAACGAAGAAGCAGATGATGAAAGGAAGCTCTACCGCTGCGCAAAGAAGTATGAACAGATTGTAAAACAGGTAACACTTTATCACAACTTATTGAAAAATACCAACTTGAATTTTGTTTTCCACTCGAAATAAACGAAATTTCCTTTTTCTCGTGTATTTCAGTTTGATGAGTTGATCGAGATGATGAACAATAGAACAAAACGACCTCCCAAGCGTCGGAAACTGTCTTCTGTAAGTTTTAGTAGACATACCTCTCTTTAAGTACATCTATAAATTGAAAGATTTCTTTCTATCTGAAGCAGTTAATTAATGTTACGTTTTTAAAACTTTGTATAAATGAAAATACTCGTTTTTTTTCTGTTAGAGCGGTGGAGGAAGCAGCAACGCTATTGAAGCAGACGACAATGAAGTTTATGTGCAGACTATAACAAAGTTTCTTGATACATTGCAGCCGAAAACAGATGCCAGTTGCTCGAAGAACACCGGGACACCAAAATAGGGTTTTTTAGGTCTTGGATATTATGAAGTACAACTAAAAGAGTTTATGTTTTTTCTTTCTTTTGATTTGATTTTTATTGATTAATTAGAAGATACAGTTTAGTAGCATATGCTTTTTTTTAACTAAAGTGAGGAACAATTCGATCAATGGATAATGTTCAATCTTGAATTGGTCAATCTGAATCACCATATGAATGTTCATGGCAACGTCTAGCAAAAGGTCAATTTGAACTTAGGTCTCAGTATATAGTCAGACTGTTGGCAAAATTTTAGGTGAAACTTAGTTTTTGTCGGGGAATGCACAGAATTGAATTTCAAAGATAAGTATAGATCAAGCAGTAAACAATGAATACACACTGCCTGATTCGACACCAGTGAAACTCATACATATTTTGAATGTACACATCAGTGAAGAAACTTAACCAAAAAAGGGGGGCTTTTCTTTTGGTCGGAATCAACAGAAACTGCATATTGTAGCTCAAAAATTTGCAGGGCATTTGACTCGTGAAGAAACAAGATATTAAAGGAGTAGATATTTGATGGTCGTATATTATAAATGACACTTGGACTTGGTAATCTCTAGCTCCTTCTTTAACTTCTCTATCCGTCCAGTCAAATCCATGTTTTCCTGTTAATGGCAGAATTATAAGAATAAAACATAAATGCATAATTGTAAAAAGTAATTGGTAACAGTTGAGAAGCAAAAACGCAATCAATGATATTGCAGATCCAGATCAGGCAATTGATCTTCGAAATCAAACAAAAAGTACGACTGATAAATTGAGGAGAAATGAATTTGAGGGCATTTCAAGCAAAGAGAATGCAAAGACTCGCCTTTTGTAGCAAAATCAGTTGTTGAGTAATACTCGCTGCATCGTCCACTTTCTGCTTTATCTGTCAAAACACAAACCATATGTTCATATTTCAACTCTCAACCTTGAAAGACGATATTGAGCATTCCAAAAGGTGGTGACCAAGTTCAAATCACATCCGTACTAATGTTCAAGGAATGCAAGAGTTGGATTTTTTTTGCTAGTTCCCTGATATTGTAAACTACTTCGAGAAATGCCAAAATCTTTAGATAAAAGTTCACACTCAAATCTCAATGAACAACCGTTCAAATAAATTCTACCATCTAGTATTATCTTAGACACAAATGCATAATTAAAAGTCAAGACCACTAAAGAAATGGCAAATAGAACGCGGTGAAGCATAAAAGCCAGCAAAATAAGTCCAGATTTTGATTGAGATGATTATTTACCTCTATGAGTTCCTTATCACAGTTTGCAGCCCTCTCAGCTTCCTCGTCATATTTCATTCTCCATTCAGCAGATTCATCCATAGCTTCCCTGTTCGCTAGATCAAATTGCTTTCTACAAAAAGGAAATCCCTCATCACAGAGTTAAAGGAAACCAGCAACATAAACCAATTACCAAATAGAACCTCATTCGTACTAGTGAATGACAAAAGCATAAATCCTCCTTTATTTTGAATCGGACCACACGTTTACCAATCAAGCATATATATAAATAAAATAGAGCTGATGTTTAAATGTAGGCAATTTACGCATCCTGATAACCAAAACAAATTTTGCCACAACAAGAAAGCAGAGTGAAAAATTTTATCAAGGGGGGAAATTTTTGTAACCTACATTGGTGAGTGAACTGAATCAAAAAAATATTTCTGTAGCTGAGGTTGAACCCATATGCTTCTCCCCATGTAATTAGATCAACATGAATTCTTGGCAAATTAACCAACAAACTATCCAATTTGTGTCATGAACATACTCATAGTGCAATGTGGAATTCGAGACACGGACAAGGATTCATAACATAAGACTACAAACCTAGAAAATTATGCCTTAAACCTTATACGGAATCTATTAAACGCAATTTAGCCCAACAATCAGGAAACACACCTGAAAAATTATGGACCTTTTGTCGAGAAAAGTTCATATCTGATGAAATGGGAGAAAACCCACAGATGGAATTGATTTGGAGAAAACAAAAATTCTAGCTTTGTGAATCATTTGCATGCAAATTAGACCCAACATCCCGTAAACACATCAACTGAAGATAATTCGAATAGAATGGTAAAATTCCCACACAATGTAGACAATTTTGAATCTTATGGTAAGCAGAGTTTACGTCTAATGAAATGGGAGAAAACCCACGAATGGAATTGAATTTGGGTATACAAAAATCCTAGCTTTAATGGTATCTAGTAAATAAAAGCATGAATTTTATATGAGAAGAAATGCATTGAAATGAGAATAAGATACAAAAATCAAGGGTAAAAAGAAACCTGATTAATTCAGCATCATCAGAAGAAATAGCATAATCAATAGACCAAAGCCTAAAGTAAACCGCAATTCCTAGAAGCATAGCCACTACTAAACCTACCAGTATCTTTTTCCTTTCTCCGGCCATTTTTACCCCCCAAATTCGATTTCTGGGTTTTCGATTAAAGAGGTCAATTCCTTTTCGGGTGAGAACACCAGTACCACTGTCACGGTCGAATTTGGATTCGGTGTCCAACTTTTTTCTTTTTGCAGTTTTCAATCCAACGGTTCCTGATGTCAACTTGGATCCAACGGTTTTTGATGCAGCTGATATCCAATGGTCACTAGCGAGAGTACAGTGATTTTGTTTGTTATTGCTACCACTGAATTGTGCAAATAAAATATTGAATGGAATTTATACACAAATAAACCATGTAGTTTAGAAAAACCATGACAACTAATTTCTATTTCATTTTTATTTATCATCATACAAAATTTCAAGTAAAAATTGAAATGTAAAAAGAGTTTTTGAGAAAAATATTGGAAGATGGACTTCTTTTAAGAAAAACATAGACCGGATCATCATTTCATAATATTTTAAACGTTATCTCCGTGGTAACCATCATTTTTTACTAACACAAAAAATTTGCGAGTTCACAATCTACAAAATTGAAAAAAAAAAAATTTCTATTTATTATAAAAATTCTCTATGTATATGTATGAATAAGGTAACTAAAGAGTCATTAAAATTCAAATTTGAATTTCTATGTCCAGGATAATAAAATACATCTTTGCAATATAAATTATTGCATTTTGGTAGGTTTCTACCTGAATTAAATGTTTGTACAGAATCTAAAAATATAAAATTATCCAATACTAACAACAAAAGACCTCGCAATCATCAACATAAATTGTACAACTGTTTCAAATTTTAAGTGATTGATTTTACGATGATTAAACAAATAATTTTAGTTGTTTTAACGAAACAATAAAACAACGACAGAAAAGTAATAACAAATGAAGCAAATGATTCATGTAAAATTCAAAATGTTAAGAGACTAAAAGGTAATTGATTTTTAGGCCAGGTGAAACAAATTGTAGGTCGTTTTTTAAGTTGCAACTAATGGTTTAGTTATAGTATTTATTCACCCTAAAATATATTTTCATAAACGTTGAGTTAGATTATTACATTGGTAAATAATTAAAATTTTTCTGTATTTTGAACAAATACACTAATACCTCCTTGTGTTTTGAAAAATAATTTATATATCCCTACAACCTTCTTGTGATTAGTATTATTTCAATTTTTATCAAATTTTTTAACATAATATATGTTTATAAACAATATTTGATCCTATATATCATATTTTAATATGTTTTTTTTTAAAAAAATATTTTAATATGTTATGGATTACAATTGCTCAAAATAGTTATTTATTGTTATTTTATTTAATGAAACTATACATTCTTATAAATGATAAAAAATGTACTTTTTATTATTACACACCTCATATAATACTAATAAAATAAAACTAAATATGCCAACAAATACTAGTTATATTAAGAATTTTGGTAGAAATACACATAATTATAAATGCCGGAGGTTATAGTATGAAAAATGCAAAATATAATAATGTTATGATTATTTTTCATAACACAAGTTGGTAATAGTGTATTTTATCAAAATATAGGGAGGTTATAATTATTTAACCTTGTTATATTAAAGCATGATGTAACTATTACCCTGAACTTTCACTTATCACCTTAAACTTTTAAATGTATCCGATACCCACTTGAACTTGTTTAAAAAGTAATGAAATAATAGCAAGAACCATGTGTTCAGGACATTTCCCTTGCAAGAGTACTTTCTTTTATTTTATCAATTCATGAGACATTTATCATTCATGTAACGGAAGAGTCCTCAAGACCCGATCCTTGTTATAATTTCTCTTAAAAAGTATTGCATTAACTTGACTCCTCATTATCATGTATCAATTTTTGGTTGGTTTGACTTGTCAATATGTCATTTTTCTCTCTGCAATTATAAGTTGACATATAACATTAAGGAGATAAATTGATGCATTTTTTACAAATTTAAAAGGTTTCGAGAATTTTGAAAGTTATTCAAATATGAATGTTAACTTTTATTGAACAAGAGAGTGATTTACGTATTAAATCGTATAATTTTATTGTGCATGTCGTATGCATTATACTTTAAATTTTAAACAATTGATTAATTAAAACAAAACATGTCAAAGGAAATAAGAGCGTAATCAGTAATTACAATATGAGATGCAGTCTAAATTTGACCATAGTTTATAAATTCACACACTCTGAATTTTCTTTACACACTTTGCACGTAACTGTAAATGGATATATTTATACGCGTAAACTAATCACTTTCTTCTACCTTGTATAAACATTTTTTAAAAGTCTTTCACGTTCTTATAAAATTTTAATTCCAATTTTTCCAACATTTAAAAAGTCTTACACATATCATGGTATATTTATAGTCAAATATCAGAATATATTTTTTTACAATTTCATTTTGGGAAATTCGTACAATTGTTTCAGTCCAATAGATTCAGGCTCTACTAATAAGGATTTTGAAAAAAAAAACTTTTGTTGTTATTTGTCTTCTCTATTACATATTTTTATATAAAAAAGTTTACTAGAATTTATAAAATTCAGTATTAACATAAAGCATCTAACAATCACAAATGATCAGCACCTTTGAAAAATTTAAGAAGACGGGACTGTGTGTTCAAATTAGACCTTCAATAAAATTGGTAAAATAATACCTTATTTCTAAAAAAATATAAAAGCATATAATTCCATAATTAAGTCACAATATTAATATGATAATAGCTTGCCCATTATTTAAGAAATATTAAGCTCTGTAACAATATTTGAAAAATGCATTTAAGAAAACTTTTTCCATATCATGAAGCAAAAAAAAAAGTTTATTGAATTTCACTTCAAGAGATAAGCTAGCTAGATGGTATGTACCTTTCTTACCAAACAAAACCACCAATAACTTTCACTCAATGTCCCAAATAATCAGAAAAATACAATGGAAAAAATACGGAAAATTAAATAAATAGAAAAAAAGGAAAATAAATAATTGGATTATAATCTAATATTTTTAATAATACATAATTATAATCAAACAGCGTTGCAAATACAAATTAGTTTCAGTCATCATCCCACAGCGTTGCAAATACAAATTACTTGCAGTCATCATCCCCTGATCATCCACTCAAAACAGCCATTGACAGACAGGAATGTTCCCTAATTACCACACATTCATAACAATATGGTAAATTTAAAAAAAAAAAAGCCCACGTTCGCATGCATCATCGCATTAACATATAATTTCTTCCTAATTAATATTTATTTATTTTAATAATTAATGTTTAACTATTCTTAATTTCATTGCAAAACTAATCTTCGAACCCAACCTTCTTCCAAATTGCATTTCTGACCTGCCTTAAATCTCTTCCTTTCAAAGTCCTCCCTATCCCTTCGTGAACGGAAAATGAAGCTCCTCTTCTCCTCGCCAATAACTCGTGCGGCGGAATTCTAACTTCTTCACCATCTCGGCCGCTGCCGGCCGACTTATCTTGGACACTTTCTTGATCCCGATCATGATCAAGAACAAAAGCAGCGTATGATCCTTTATAAATCTTTGACCAATCAGGTATGTTGACAGGCAAAGATGTCGCGCACGTGATCTCGGCAGCCAGCAACGACGTCGTTTTCCTATCTACCCTTTTATTGAATGACTGGGAACTCGCCGGGACTACTAATTTCTTCGCCGCCGGCTCAAATGAGGTTGGATTATCATTGTTGAACCAAACTTCAGAATCGTCAAATTCAAAAATGCAGCTCTGATTGGCTGATTTTGCCATTGATGAAAAATATGAAAGAAAGCAAAGATTTGAACTTTTTTAAGAGAGAAAAATGAAAGGCAAGGGTATGTCCTGCTTTGTGTTTTGTCAACACTGGTCAGCTGAAATGGCAAATACACTATTTTTATAGTGCTGTAATGGATAAGCTTTTGCTTTTGTTTTTGTTTTTTTTTTATTTTTCTCTTTTTGCTTTTAAGTTTGATGCAAGTTTATTAAGTTCTAATTGTCTTAAAAGAAACTGTTTTTTTTATTGTATTTGGATTTTCTAGATTTGTGTGTTTTGGGTAAAGTTAGTAAATTTTAATAAATCAGGTAAAGAGTTTATATGCTAGGTTTTTGGGCTAATGTATCTTGAACCCCTTGAACTTGTCCCTAAATTTCGGATTCTCCCTGAACTTTAAAATGTTCTCAATGCCCCCCTGAACTTGTTTAAAAGTTCTCAATTTCCCCCTGAACTTGTCCCTAAACTTCAGATTCCCCCCTGAACTTTGAAATGTTCTCAATGCTCCCCTGAACTTGTCTAAAAGTTCTCAATTTCCCCCTGAACTTGTCTAAAAGTTCTCAATTTCCCCCTTGAACTTGTCCCTAAATTTCGGATTCCTCCTGAACTTTAAAATGTTCTCAATGCCCCCCTGAACTTGTTTAAAAGTTCTCAATTTCCCCCTGAACTTGTCCCTAAACTCCAGATTCCCCCCTGAACTTTGAAATGTTCTCAATGCCCCCCTGAACTTGTCTAAAAGTTCTCAATTTCCCCCTGAACTTGTCCAAAAGTTTTCAATTTGGAAAGAGAAATCTGATTCGGGTGTTAAATAGAT
>CATIWQ010574561.1:0-10257 GCA_949673415.1 Euphorbia schlechtendalii
AATTTACGTATCTTTACACCAAACCACATATTTTTTAAATGAAAAATATGATTTTTCAATGAAACATTACATTTTTAAACATGAATCAATATGTCCCTACATGAAATGGTTATTCTATAAAAAATGTGTTATTACAAAACCATATATTAATAAACTATTTAATACATAGTTTGCCCCCTAGACTTGGAAGGTTCTTCCGTTTTACCACCCTGAATTTCAATTTGTTTTCACTAACATCCCACTTGGCAAAAACACACCCAACAACCCCTTCAAGTTGGCATAAACACGCGTTTACATCACTTTCGTTGTTTAGGCGCGTGAAGTGCTTAATTACTTATTTTAAGTCATTAACTTCGAAATCTCTTCAAACGTTATGGTTATTTATAACATAAAGATGACTAATAAATAGAAAAAAAGAGTTTGCTTACCAAGAAATTCTATAGAGAAAGAAAAACTCTTTTTAATATAAAAGCAAAAAGATTGAAGAATAAAACTCCAAATTAAACTTTCCACAATTCAAATTAGTGTCTAATATCTCGCTGACGTAGCATCAAATTATTTGTATTCTAGCCACATTACCGTACTTGTTAGTCATGAGCTGGCTTTTTTAAGTTTATGTTAACTTAAGGGCGTCAATGGGCGCGATTTTGCCAAGTAGAAAATCTTAATGGAGGCAAATTGAAGTTCAGGATGATAAAACGGAAAAACTATCATTTGTAGGGAACAAACCATATATTAAATCTTAATAATTTAAACAAAATGACTTTTCTTGAATCAACTTATATTTTCATGAATCAAAACAACCTTTTTCATGTCCACCCATTAATGCATCTTACATAATTTAATTTATAACTCAAATTACTTAAAGAACATATACTTCTGTATAATACTCTAAATTATCAAATAATCCTCCATCGCTTAGAGTATTTAAGGAACTGAAACACATACAAAAATTCGGCAATCATAATTAGGATTGTCAAAATGGTTTATGATCCAAAACAACAAATTTGTCACTAAAGTGGCAAACTCTAGATTCCATATTTGTAAATAGTACACAAACTGGACAAGAAACAAATACAAACATCATCAACACTAAAACATTCATACAAAACATTTCACCTAACATAACTTCTAATATTTCAATAACAAAAAAAAAACATAACTTCTAATGTTCAGAACAAAATGAGGGATATCCACACTAAAATTAGTTGGAGAGAAAATAAAAACAACTCCACATTAACATTTGCCAATGAAGAGACGGGAATTACGAGATCAAGACTCCATTGGCATCACCGAAACGGAGTCGGGTTCGTAACCATGGACCCTAAAGCGGTAAATACAAGTGTGAGTCGAGCTTCCATGGTTAGAGGTGAAATCGAGCCTGATGGTGTCGACAACGGCTGAAGTTGCCGAGTCCAAGACACCGAACGTCTGAGCATTGCTCTTCTCGAGGTCGTAACTGAACTCACTCAAAAGAAACGGTTTCTGCTCGTCGATTCGTGAATCCAAATTCTGGCCTTGCAACCATCCAGAGACCCGGCAGTCTTTGGGAGCACTCGATCTGTCATAAGCGACGCCCTGTGCATACAAAAATTATAAAACCTAGTTAACAGGGAAAACTGTTGTATTTACCATTTTGAGTTTTTTTAAAAAAAATATGACTTAGGTAAGTTCAAAATTCAAGAAAGAAGAAAATTAGGAAATAGAAATTCATTTCAGTTGATTAGTAGTTCATGATAAAGATGATTTTGATGTTTAGATATTATTAATATAATCTATAGATAAACGGATTTCAATCTATATGATGAAATTTATGGCCTAAGAAGATCCATATAGCTGACCTCACCTGTCTGATAAAGGCTTAGTTGATTAATTGATAGTAAATGTTTGACAACTATAGTGGAAAACAAATTTTGAACGGGGAAGAAGACTAAAATGGTTAAACAGAGAGCTATACGCGGTAAAAAAACATAGCATGGTACAAGCTAAACAGCAAGGGCAATAACGTAATGTGCATGCAGCAACAAGAAAAGAGAAACAAGGTCAAAAGACGCAAGATCATATGATGCTATACAGCAAATCATCAGTTAGAATGACTAAAAAGCCCCGAATTTAGATCAACAAGATCAGCAATGAGGTTAAGAATCCATGAATAACCAAAAGATTAAATAAAACAAGAATAGAGACAAATATCAAATTTTGAATTGCGACTACGATTCGAGAAATCCAGATTTTGAAATTCCAAAATGTTTATCAGTTAGGGAATGTTGTTCTTCATCTAAAAAGAACTGCAAACTTTTGCAAAATAGCAAAAAGGGAAAAATGTGTGAATTTTGTTAGATACACCTGCATTCATTACCTGCAATTTTAAAAGTATCCTACCAAGTATAAAAAGAAACAGAAATCTGGCCTTCTGCTCTTTAGCATTTTATGCCACAACATTGGAAACCAAGCTGATAAGATTAAGACCTTTGGTGTAATGCCTACAAAACTCTAAAGAAGAGGCTTCAAAAGTATCCTAGGATAAAATTTTAAGCTTGCCTCATACAAGAGCCAAGATGACATATAGAGTCAATATGTTTTTTTAATCTGATTTTACAATGAAGTATTAAGACTGCATTATAGTTTCCATTGTCGGTATATACTCAACTCCTGACAAAGAGCATATTCATTCTCAGTCAATAACATTTATACCACTTATAAGCATGGTATTGTGATGCAATTAATTCTCACTTGTGATTTCTAACAAACCTTGAGAAGAATGCCTATGAGTAAAGCTCAACATGTTATTGTTCTCCTTAGTTTTGTCACTGAGAACTTTTTCAATTTTTTCCCTGCCAAACTACCATGTTGTCAAAATTGTGTTTTTTCGAATAACTGACAATTCAATTCACCCACTGTATATTCCTAAAATGCAATTTAACAAATTGATCAAAGGAGCATACCTACATTTAACAAATATACAATGACATTGCCTAAGGGGATGCAAGGTATAACTGTTCCTAAGACTAAAAAGTATTGACTCCTGCTGAATCTCTAAGACCATTCAAATCTGATCCGAGTATAATATTCTAGCATCTTAACTCACTATAGATCAACCAAGTTCCTTTGTCCTGCACCCTCCCAACTGTCTGACCCCTATGAATCCAAAAAATTAGCGTATCAACCTCTTAATATAATCTTTTTTTACTATTTTATCTTTTAAGTAATTTGCATCATCATATAACTTGATGACTAGGGAATTGGGATTAATCAAATTCAAGTATATACCCAGTTATAGCAATTTTTTTAAGTGCTCGGAGTCGAACCCTGGTAACCCTACCCACTTTGTTGACATACCATTAACAAGTTCAATTGGTAAAAAGGGATCATCAAACAATAACAGTAACAGCAACTAGTTTTTACACATTAGATTGAAGAGAGAAGTTTATCGGCCCTCAGAAAAAGCATCAACCTATTCATTGTGTACAAAAAATAAAAAAAATTACCTTTGCAATGTTTATAATCAAAAGTTTGATACTATAGTTAAAAGTCACAAATGGGGATGGTTCCTAGACTCAGTGAGCGTAAAACAAATTATTAGAGCCAAGCTAATGGTTTTTATTAAAATTTTCCCATGATATCCTACTGATGGGAAAATGAGACATATATTTTGCTCCTAGTAGCAAAATAGTGTACAATATGTCAATGATTTTGATCCATCATAAGAAACAGTAAATAGCAAGACAAAGCAGTTTGAAATCACACTCAATATAGTACTTGACACCTAAATTTGCTGACTTCACTCCATATTCAAATGTTCAATCCAAATACAATGAGTTAGTGAAGTTACCATCTAAAAACCCATCAAGCTCTAATCCATTGCATCAGCAAATCAAAGACAAATATAAATTAGTCTTACACATTAAGTCAAGCCTTGTAAAGTTTGCTATTCAATTTAAATTATGAGTGCCGTAAATTGAAAACTGAAGCCATCAAGCTACCTCTAAAATTAGTCAAACAAGAGAGAAACTAAAAAATTACCATGCCCTCATCAATGCCATACTGAATCATAAGAAAATGAATAAAAGCTTCAAAACTATAAAAGGATTCCTAAATGCATACCATATCATATCAATTGAAGGCACATATATTATTTTCTGCTCTATTTATGGTATCTGAGAAGGTTTTAATCCATTCTCCCCACAAGGTTAACATCCCTCTCCAGATGAAGATAGTGTGGTTTACAGTAGATGTAAAGAACATGAAGGAGAACTTGGAAGTTATCAATTCAAATTGTTTTAAAAATGCTGAAAATATGATAACAGAACAATTATTATTCTGAGTCTGTTTCCTACCACCTTTTAAAATTTTATTAAATATTGGCATTAGTAAAGTGTGAAATAGCAAGCCTAGTTTCACAACAAAACCTTAAGTTTCTTCTTAGTTCTTACAGCTTTCGTTTCTGTGTCTAATACTGAGAAAATAATATCCAGGACCTGATCTTGCCCCTTAGTTATTCAATCAAAATAAAACAAATACTGACCAAATATTTCAAAGAAATCGAATGTTAAAACATGTAGAAATATCATTATCTCTCACATGGCAACCAGACTCTATAAATTATTCTTAGGCTAAAAAATCTGAGATAATATCTATTCATTATTAATATCTGTCAAATATACTATAGATAATCAACTGCATGAAGTTTGCTATAGAAAGGACAAAAAGCTAATTTGAACTTTATAACTGCCAGAGACAAATATAAAACCTCTCTACAAAAAATTTCACCTGTTCGAGCTCATTTCTATTCCAATTAAAGAAGATGAAAAAGTTACCACAGACAGAACATCCTAATCACAGATTATAAGTAATCACTCATAAATAGTTCATTGAAGACACAATTTGTCCCTGAGAATGTCAATCCAAATGTACAATACAGACAGAAATCAGCTAACACATACAACCTAACATAATATTTCATTTTCAGGATAATGTTATACCATCCAGATCAATAATGCAAGATCAATCCTTAAATTAAGCCCAGGGATTTGTCTACAACACCTTAATGACACTTATTGATTGGTTTAGACTTTAGATTAATGTCAAGAATACGAGTAGTAAAAGATTGACAAGCAGAAAGGCACCAATGGTATATAAACATGTTAAAACGAATAACTCGTAAAAATATAACTTAATAATGTAAACAAAAGCATAGCAGAGAAAGAACAATACCTTAGCAACATGCTCTAGCGTAACAGCTTCAGGAATCACAGCAGTACGAAGCCTAATTTCAACAAATCCAACACTTCCTTTGAGTGGAAAGCACTGCCCTGGCTCCCCAAAGCTAGGTTTCAACATCTTGTCTGCATCAGGATGAACCCCACCACGTGTACCCATCAAGAACCAGTTCTTAAACTTACCAATCAAATATGGATCCGAGTGCTTCACAACCATTCCACCACCAGTCGCCAGGGCATAATCCACCATTCCAAGTCCATCAGATGCGTGCTTCTCAATTTCCTTCAAGACTATCTCCCTTGCATATGCTCTCACATCATCTAAACTTACATCATTATCACTTTCGCCAAGCCCAACCCCCTTTTGCTTCTGGAACTCCTCAAGGAACTTATTGAAGTCCTCCTTGGATAACCATTCTACAGCCTTTAATTCTCCTAACGACTTGTGTATTCCTTCACTTCTAGCCGCTAATTGCTTCAATTCCCTCTCCAAAAATACAATTTTGTCGTCAATTTTGTTATCCAATTCCTTCCTTAACCCTCCAACTTCGCTGTCGATCTTCTTATTCACAACCTCAACCTGTACCTGAATCATTTTAACCGAATTCTTCAAAAGCGATTCAACCTCAGCAACTCTGGCCTCAGATTCCGACAATGCCATGTGCGTGCCCACCATAGGATCCCCTGATTTCATAAAAGCCGACCTAATCATCTGAACAAACCCAATCAACGCGATCAACAAGAAGAGATTCTTCGTGAAAACACTAAGAACCGTTTGCCAGCGAGGCTTTTCAGTCTTAGCGCTTACTTTCCGGGACCTACGCGAATAAACATTGGAATTCCCCAAACCAGCCTTCTTAACATGGGGGAGGTCTTTAGAAACCCTTTCCAAACCGGCCTCGCTAGGGATTGAACTGTGACTCAGATCCTTACTGAGAGATGTGGCAAGTCTATCGCTACTAAGAACGTTGTTATTCGCAGGATCGGCCCCATTGAGTTGGTCAGCGGACAAAAACTCAATGACGGAAGACTTCTTTTCGCCGGCGAGGACAGGTCTCCGCCGGGCGGCAGGGTTGGCGGTTATAGAGACAGTGGATGCGGACATGGATAGAAATTGAAATGATTTAAAAACCTAAAACGGAAATGGAAACGAAATTGATAATTGATTATGAAAAAAATTGGCAATTGAATGAAGAAATTGATGAAGAACAGCAAGAAGAATGAGTGAATCGAAGAAATGGAGACTCAAGAAAAGGCAATGAAGAAGAAGAAGAAGAAAGGGGAAATTGGGTTTTGGAGCGCTTTGTCTCTGCTGTTTGAATAATGGAAAGATTTGGTCGTTTTGTTTCGCAATTCCCAAAGCGGTTACTTTTTCAGTTTTTTTTTTATCTTGCATTTAACATTTTATTCACCTACAAAAGTAAAATTCTAAAATTAATAATTGTACCCTCTATTATGAAATTTATCATTATTTTTACAATTAGTACTTAACTTTTATTATTAAGTGTTTCTTATTATATTTAAATATTTAACTACAGCTAAGCCAACCCCAAATCAATATTTTGAATAAAAAATATAATGCAATTAAAAGTTGAGGGTCAAATAGCTTTCTTGTGCATTGCTACAATATAATTATTTGCGAGTTTAATAATATCCAATAAAAAAACATAGTTTTATGAGAGGTGAAAGGTGTTTTTTTACCATTTAGTAATTTACAAAAAAACTGTCACCTCCTAAATTATTGGGATATACATTTGTCTTTATGGATTATATTATTAAAATTTGATCTAATTTTAGTTTTTAATATGATAATTTGAACCACGAACAACATTTTTCAAGCAATGTGTGATGCAATATTCGATTTCTCTTGAAAGTCAAATTTGTGTGAATTACAATATTATGTAGGGAAATGGTCAATTTAACTAAGTTAAAGAAATATGATTTTGTTCATGTACAGAGTCAACAAGTTTTTAACTCCGAAATTATCTACAAGTTTTCTAAATTCTAATGACAATTCTAAAAATTTGCATATTGCTTTTTTTTTCTTATTTATTATGATATAGTCTTGGGAGTTTTATTTTTTAAATGAAAGTTCTCGTTTGTAAATCAAATAAAAATGTAGTAAAACAAATTAACAAACAAATATATGAATGAACAAAAGTTAATAATGCTATTGGGTTTGATTGGTCATTGGTGAGAACTTTATTCTCAACTTATTTGATGTTGTCACTTGATTAAAAATACATTATTATTCAATTATGTATGTGATAATTTATATATGAAAGTTGATATTAAAGTTGATGACAATATAATATGATAGAGTTTTCATATGACAATATAATATGATATAGTTTTAACAGTTATACAAAAACGCATGGCACTCTCACTTTTGCATATTAATTCTAAACATTATGTAGGTTTGTTTTCTTTTTATATTTAATAAAATTCGAACCCAACTCAGCTTTATATAAAAGAAAGTAATAAGATAAGTTTAAAGTTTATATGAAAATTTTAGTTTGGAAATAGTTCAATTAATTCTAAACCTTGTTTTATTAGTAAAAAGCACACCATATCTTTTTTTTATCATTCATTGAGAAAAACTTTTTTCTCAACTTTCGTATTTTTTTGACAAGGACCCAATATTCAAAATTGTTACAATTGAATATCCCACATCATTTTTTAAAGATTCACTGAGCTTGTTTATAAGCAGGGCCCTGAAGATCTTAATTTGAATGATGTATTTTAAAGCCGTGAAGTTGGCCGTAAACGACACTAAAACGAACAATATCGTTCAAATTGTTTATAACACATTGAGAATCTACTGAACTTGTTTATAAGCAGGGCTCTGAAGGCCTCAACTTGAATGACGACTTTTAAAGTCGTGAGGTTGATCATTAGCGGCTTCAAAGCGGACAACATGATTTAAGCTGTTTATAACAAGAATATAATTTTAAGTATTTTGTTCTCTTTGTCTTGCTGATTCTCAGTTATTTTCAGGTTTAAGAAATCAAAATGTACCCATTATGAATATTGATCATTCATTTTGGGGAGAATTTCTGAGCCTGATTGTTAAAATTATTCGAAAAGGAAAATGTTTCATCATTTTGCATGTAACTTGGAGATTCAAGTTTCAAGTTTGAAAGATGTGCATGTTAAACAAGTTTGTAGAAAAACCAAACAATTATCACATTGATATGTTTTATGCACTTATTCAAAATACTTAACAATCTTAAAAAGCCGTTTCAGTGAAGTTAATATACAATTATTTCTTCTGTATTGCTTGATCAAGTCCATAAAACAATTTAACAAGAAAAAGAAGCAAAAGATGGCTAAATTTTATCCGTTGAACTTATAGCTCTAAAAGGACAACAAGGAAGTGAAAAGTTAATGATTTATATAAAAGGGATATGTGATCTCTGAAAGAGAATATTGGAACGAAATAGCATTGCATTTTTCTAATGATGATATGCAATTGAAAATGGCCTTAATTCTAGCAGTTGCTACTGGGATTGTGAAGAGAGCATTTTTTATAATGAAATTTATACAAAATGATTTGAAGAATAAAATATGTGATCAGGAACGATAGTTTGATGATAACTTGAAAAATAATTCATATTCGAGACATGACCGAAAATTTCTTACAAGCTAGATTGACAAATCTATAGTAATAAAATGATAAGGTCAAATCAGATAATAACTTTATCCCTAATTTATTTAGGACTCCTTATAAAGGCTCTTTAACTTTTATAATCTTCTATCTCTCTATTGTGTCCTCTTTAAATCTTTTGCCAACTTAGACATCAAAAAATCTACCCCAGCTAACTTTTCTAACCTTATTTTGTTTTATAGTTACACATACCACTCAAGACAATAAATTATTCAATTCTGAATATTGGAAAATAGAACCAATTTTTATTTCTCAATATGAAAATCCACGAAGAAAAGTTATAGATGAACTTCTCATGTGTAGACTATTGAATTTGAATTGGATATAAATTGACATATATTTAAAAAATCGAAATTTACTTAATCTCTTGCCTAGTGGTTAAAATCGAAGTTGTCACTTCTAAAAATCTCAGATTCAAGTCACACCAGAGACGGAGTGACTTTCAATTAATGTAAACGCAATTGTAAAATTGGTTTTAGAAAAGTGACAACCAGTAATTTGGATTTGCCATTTGACTGTAACTAAGAAACACATCCCAAAATAAAAGTTTAGAACAATAAGCCATTCCCATCATCACTTGAATTCATTCATATACCATATACCAATAGGGCAATATTCTATAGTGATATTGTAATAACCCATTTGATATATTTTTCACAATAAACTTATTAAAACCAAATCTTATGTTAATACCGTATCACCAAAAAATTATAGTTTAAAAATCTAAGTCAACTCGATCAAATTATTCAAAATACGTTTGTAAATGTTAATCAATTTTAACAATTCATTCAATTTTAATGATTAAAATCGAATTTTAATTGTTTGTGAAATTTCAAATCATTATATCTAAAACTAGATGCATGACTACAATTTGCAAATTTAAAAAATCTTTATAGTCACTTTTACGGCCCCCCACAAGGCCATAATATATTATGGCAGCAATATGATAGCTTCCTTCAAGAGTACTTTAATCTCTTTCAAATATCCTTCCCAGCTGCCAATTTGCAATACAAAATTCAAGAGCACAAGTAGCCAGACTCTAAGGATGACAAAGGGCTGGATTCAGGCCGGGTCCGGCTTGAACCCAACCCGGATCCGTTTTCATATATTGGACCCGGACCCGGCAGGTCTTTAATTTACGGATCCAGATCCGGATCCGGGTCCAAAACGAGTCCATGTAATTAACATTAAATTCTTAGTTTCAACTTCCATACTTGTACATTTCACCTTATTTTAAATAATTTACATGCTCATTTAATTATGTTCATGCAATTGAATTTACGTGGATATCAAATAATATTAATTATCCAATATTTTCAGGGTAAATAATAAATAAAAAAATACAATTAATATTTAAATACGGATCCGGGT
>CATIWQ010574694.1:0-25056 GCA_949673415.1 Euphorbia schlechtendalii
TATGACACAACCCGAGGGTTTTACATCTAAGGATGGCTCTAAAGCATGCAAGTTGCAAAAGTCAATTTATGGACTTAAGCAAGCATCGAGGAGTTGGAATACTAAGTTCGATGAGACAATCCGAGAAATCAGTTTTATATCGAATGCTAATGAGCCCTATGTATATAAAAAGGCTAGTGGGAGTGAGATCTTTTTCCTTGTATTATATGTCGATGACATATTATTAGTAAGAAATGATATTCCTTTTCTTCAAATAGTTAAGACATGGTTGTCAAAGAAGTTCTCCATGAAAGACCTTGGAGAAGTATCTTTTATACTTGGTATTAAAATTTACTGAAACTGATCCAAAAGGCTACTATGTCTTTCACAAAGTACATACATAGACAAGGTTTTGGCTAGATTTAACCTTGAGTAGACAAGAAAGGGTTATCTCCCAATGTCTCGTGAGATTAACCTTTCTAAATCTGAGTGTCCGAGAACACAAGAAGAGAGACTACGCATGAATGGAATACCCTATCCCTCAATGGTAGGCTCTATCATGTATGCTATGGTATGCACTCGGCCTGACGTCTCACATGCATTGAGTGTCACAAACAGATTTCAATCTGATCCAGGTGAGAAGCATTGGATGGTTGATAAAATTATCCTCAAGTACCTAAGTAGGACTAAGGATATATTTTTAGTATATGGGGAAGGTGATCTCACTTTAAAGGGATACACAAAAGCGAGTTTTCTATCTATCAGGGATGATTATAAATCCCAATCAAGTTATGTGTTTATGTTTAATGGAGGCGAAGTTTCTTGGAAGATTTTCAAACAGGATACGACCACCGATTCAACAACAGAATCTGAGTACATAGTTGCTTAAAAAGTGGCTAATGAAGCTGTCTAGCTTCAAGGATTTATTGGTAATATCAATGTGGTGTCCAATATTTTAAATTTGATAACCATCTATTGCGATAACAATGGGGATATTAATCAAGCAAAGGAATGTTAAGTGTATAGTTACACTTATCATCATATTAATTTTATACACTAAACACTATAGTTTAAGTCATTTTTATACTTCATATAAAATATTTCATGTGGTATTTAGTTATTTTTGGTGCAAATGTAGATACTAGATAAATCTTGGGAGTAAAATGATCTAGAGTTGAATTTTATGTAAAAAGAGTGAAAAAGGTGCGAAAAGATGTGTGGAACTTAAAGATTTGGCTTAGGATAGAAGCTGTCAAAGATCAGTAAAGTTATAAGGAGAATTTTGAAGCAAAACATATTTCACGGTTGTGACAACCACACGCAGTCGCGACTTAGTATTCTTCAGAATAGAAAATTGCCAAACAAGTATTCACAGTTGCGACATGTATATCGCTGTCACTACTTGGATGGTTTTTTAGTCAAATTTTCTTAACTACCAACTGCTAGATAAGAACGATCAACCATCATCAACTACCAAATGAATAAACACCTTTTGGAAGTCAACCAATCATGAAAAGGTGCCTGTCCATTATGGATAAAATTAAAGCTTCTCAACCAATCACAGTGAAGTGATGCAATCTTTCATCAATGGACACAACTCTTCGTATGGATAGACGCAACCCTTCAAACTCTATAAATAGGGCTCCAAACTCACCAATTTCGTGGACAAGGAGGGTGTGTTTTGAGCCCATGACATTGAGTGATGTTGTTTGTAGATAGAGAGAAAAATTATTTAGTTTTCAATGTTCATAAGTGTTAGGGAGAAAATGTATAAGTGATTCGAATCCTTATTTTGATCACTAGATTTCTATAAATATTCAAGCGATTGTTGTATAAGTGTAATTACAAATCACTTATCAAAAAAAGTTTTCTTTCTTTAACATTCGTTTATTCGATATTGACAAAGAACAGCATCCTAACGGAGGTTCTGTACGAATTGAGACCAAATTCAAAGCAGAAGTAGGAATTGCGGGAATTGATGACTCCCATTAAAGAGTGGATACGGTTTGATCAACTTTAGCTTTCACTTACATACCTTACAACTTTGCTTTGCTTTCTACTTATACTTTCTATTTTGAAGTTTATGATATGTATATGTATCATAATGTGTATTTCATGTGAGTCTTTTATATTAATCAAGTTATATGCTTTTGAGCTAACTTTAAGAGTAGTTTCAGGGTTAACGAGATTGTGTATAATCACTGGATCTATGATTATAACATTGTTTAGTGAGCTAACATTTTTGGAATGGTAACTTGCTAAATGTGGCTATGTGAGAGCGGCCCGTACTAAGCATAGTAATATCGTTATCCAGGTATATATAATTGTCTTAATTCGTTTGCACTAGATTTAGAAAAGCCATTTCATGTGTTGCTCTACGGTGAATAATTGAATATTTGAGTGTCTAGAACCGAGTCTTTTAAATTAATCTAGTGAACGTAATATCTTTGATGACCTTGCATGTTTTCTTTGCTATACTTTTATCTTCTCTAATCTTTCATACATTTATCTATTCATCCATCATTCAAATCCTCCCAACTAAAATCAAATCTATTTTGTTTTCTTTATTCCGTTTCTCTTGTTAATCTTTAGAGCTGGTCCTTCCTCGTGGGATTGATATCTTTTAAAATTGCATCGCAACTATATACTTGCAATTATCATCATTTTTCTATTTGATAAGTGGTATTGACAACATCGTTATCGGGGATAAGCCTTTCGAAACGAGTATAGCCAAAATCTTGAGAGCAAGTTATTAAACTTATTAGTAGAAAAGTGGCGAACAAGGAACCATTGTCTCGCTAGAAAAATGGACAAGTACTTAAAAAATACCATCTCATTCAAGAGATAGTAGCTACAAAAGATATAAGTTTAGAATACATCCCAACGGATCAAAATCTAGCATATGGGCTAACCAAACCATTGACTCAGGTTAAGCATGACCACCATGTTACCATGTATGGTATAAAGCACATGGTTAATTATCTCTAGTGAAAGTGAGAGATTGTTAGACATGATGTATGCCCTGGAGGCAATTAGAGCTATATGTCTTTATTAGCTATAATGTACAAATAGTTACGAATTATTAGTAATAATCAAAAGCATCTTTATTAGTTATTAGTGCTTTCTATTTATTATATCTCCCTGCAATCATATATGTTTGAATATGTATATGTGCATTGTTGAAACAAATTCTGTGACTAATTCATAGCGTAAAAGTGAAAGGACATAGTGGGAGCTATGTGGAGTGAGAATTGCACATTCGTGCTACTATGAATAGTCTAAATATCCCTAGTCATAGTTTCATTGAGACTGGACATCAATGGAGCGGATAAACTGGAATGTGTAGGCTTACTGCTTGGATTAGTTCCAAGTAGCCGATCTCACGAGCTGAAGGTGGTACCTTGAGTTAACGCATGAATGTATTCGGTAATACATTGAAGACGACCATAAGACCGAAACTCAAAAATAACTATATCCATGTGTTGGTGTCATGTCTTATTGCAGTAGCAGTACGAGTATTGTGAGCATGGGATTTTGATCCCCACTTGCGAGTTTGATGAAGCTATAATTTATTTTCCTTTGCTAGTCTTTCACTTTGACAGGGTCTAGGAAGTCCTCGGGATAAACATTCTTCGTTTCTTTCAAGCTCCAGGCAGTTCTTTTTTACTCGGATTGGTCAAGACTAGGATAAAATTAAATCTAGTACCCATACCGATGTGACAACATAAGTATTGGCATTAGCAACGTCGGTGTCAACATAGCAACAAAGACACCGATATTGCCATTATAGTTGAAAACAGGTTTGGTTTAAGCCAAAGTGTCCCCGGAAAAGGCAATAGTGACATCGATATTGATCACATAGGTACAAATGTGGTCACATCAATTTCAACTTGGTCATATTGATGTAGTAACATCGGTACAGAGATGGCAATACCGGTACCAACATCGCTAAGTCAGCAGCAGCAAGATGTAGAATTTTGGGAATAATGGGTGTAATAGTTCTCCAAGGCCCTTGTACCCTTAGTTGACCTCTCCAGTAACCTGAACATCGTAGAGTGGCTAGAGAGGGTCACCCTCCCTTAGATTGGGGGGTGAAAAGTGAAAATGTGGGTAAATCTTGATGAGATTTTGAATTTGGATTGAAGGGAGCTGTCCTACATAAGGAGGCTCACATTCAGACAAAAGGGGAGGAACTTAGAGCTGAATTCTAAAGAAGAAAGCAGACACAAAGGAGCTCCACTTACTTCAAAAGTTAATTTGCATTTGTGTGTGTTTTAAGTTAGTTTCTAAGGTGTAATCACTAAGTTTAAGTCACATTTTCTCTAAAAGAGTTGAGCAAAGTTCATAGGAAGGGTATGAACTTGGGATTTCTAGGATTTCTCTAGGCAATCTTGAGGTTTAGACTCACCAAAAATCAAAAAGTTAAAGGAAACCATGTCTTTAGCTTATGTTACTTTGTATCCTCTTTGCTAAGTTTTAACTCAATAAAACTTAGTGGGGAAGTTAACCACTTAATCTCTAAACACTCAAGAGTCAATATACTTTTAATTTGGGGAGTAAAACTTGTCCTGCACTTTGGTTTTTAAAGCCGATTCACTACCTTACACAAAGAAAGAAATGAAGAGGGCTTCCTAGAGGAGCTTCGCGGATCTCGAAGAAGTGGATTCTCGACTACGGGGTGAGCCTCTGAGTTCCTAGAGTTGTGTCCCATGCTATTTGATGTTTTGATGTTGTTTTGAAAGTGTTTAAGTGTTTGAGGTTTTCCTTTTGTATTCTGGAAAATTCAGGCAACGCTAATGTCGGCATTGGAATGTCGGTGTCGGTGTTACAATGCTGACACCAACATTGCAACATCGACATCGGTGTTTCCTTTATTTTCCAGAACTTTAATTTACATATTATGCACTAATGATGGTTAATTAACTGAAAATGACTTATTTACATTAACGTATTGAGATCAGTAGAATATTTATGTGCTATGTTAGTCATTTGGACATATTCTAAGGGAAACTAATATTTAATCCGCGTTTCCCTCTTAACCGAGATAAAATTATTACAGTGTCAGAATTCCCCCGGAATATGTATGAAAGAAAAGCATCTATGTTCGTGGGCCTAGAATTGTTTACGATTTCCATTTATCTGTGAAAAATAAGTTTCGACTAGGAAACCCCCAC
The DNA here is from genome assembly GCA_949673415.1 of Euphorbia schlechtendalii. Taxonomy (NCBI): domain Eukaryota; kingdom Viridiplantae; phylum Streptophyta; class Magnoliopsida; order Malpighiales; family Euphorbiaceae; genus Euphorbia; species Euphorbia schlechtendalii. The sequence continues at coordinate 5,154 of CATIWQ010574694.1, forward strand.
GAAGGGATTACCCCGCTCCCGGATATTCGACCCGACCAAATTCACATGCGGCATTTTCATTAATAAAATGAGTAATATGTATAAAAATGGATAATTTTTATAGCGAAAACCATGAGCCTTCGTCGGCACCTTTTATTTAACTAGATCACACGGTTCTTCCAAATATTCAAACCGAACATACTTGGTGCATTGGCACATACTTGTGTTGTGAAAATATATTGTGCTAACCTTTGTGGATGTAGTTAGATTAGGTTAGATGTATGTTAGGATTTAACTTCCTTCGGGTATCGCACTTCAATAAAAATTATGTTTTTGTTAGATCGGTTGTATAATAGGATATGGATGTATTCATTAACCTAGATCTCATGTATTTTAGGCAATTTGTATTTCCCATCCCCAAAATATGTAAATAATTCCCCTTAGACTAGGTGCATTTACTTTTCTACGTGTTTACTTTCTCATACTTATTTATTGCTTTCCGTATACATGCTAAATATAACTTGAAAAAGATTTAGAATGGGATATTATAATATTGGAAAATGGTATCCAATTGCCTAATATTACTTAAATAATGAAAAAATAAGTAACTCATCCGGACCCAAATCTCTATACCACAGTATCATTTAGACTTAACGGATTTAGGCTGTACCTAATTTCCCGGAAGAGCTGATCAGGGTGGCGACTCTGTATAACGTAGGATAGAGGTTTCGGCCTTGAGTCATTAGAATCCTTTCCACAACAATAACATAAATTTCCAAAAACCCCATGCCCCATCTCACAAGGCCAACGCCTCGAGGTGACCACGCGGGTAGAATGTCATCTGCTCACAGTGGCGACTCTACTGGGGATTTCTTCTTTCTTTTTAACGTAAAAGTTTCGAAGATTTTTTTGATGAGTTAGTGAAAAGTCGTTATTTAAGTCAAACCATTATCCAAGATTTTGATATCTCACAAAGCATATGCATTAGATGGAATAGCCATTAACGTTAGGGTGCCCCGTTTTACTGAGAAGCTTGAGAACGAATCCTTTGCGACCCCATGGCAATCGAAGGTACTTAGCGAGTAGATCACTTGTTGCCATACCGCATGGACCCTCTTAAACCCATTCGGGAGAAAGAGAGAAAGTGTATCTTAGTGCAACAAGAACCTTCTACATCAACAACCCGTTGACCGAACTCATATAAGGAACCATAGACACTTCCACTAGGTTTACCAAAACAAAATGCTTCTATTTTCATGCAAGAACGAACCTTAATATCCATGCAATGTTAAGATGAACCAAACCTAGAATCAGGAGCCTACCCCAAAAGTGCGAGAGATACAAGGTCAGATGAGATCTGTTTAATGCTATGTGCTCATATCTACATCAAGCATTCAAATGAGCATATCTTTATGTATGGCATCATGCTAACCATGATCTTTGTGCAAACACTAATATGCACACACACATGCCATGTTACATCGGTATTGCACTAATACCAACCACCTAGTTTTAGATGACGCACCTAGACACTGTCACCTAGGATTATGACAATGACATGGAGGTGTTCGAAAGATGCTTGAACCTTTGTCTAAATGGGGCGACATACCCATCACACCAAAAACTATATGAAGAAGGGTATAACACACCTTTTACTCGATACCTTGAAACCCATACATGACACAAGAAGGATCCATAGTTAAAAATTATCATATTAAAAACCCACTACCACTTGGTAATATGACGATTTCACAAATGTCACATTTATCATTATAATGTCACATCGATATTATTTTGACTCTTAAAACCTAAAAGCCTATTACCACATGGGTATTATGGAAACCTTGTGAACTTCACGTTGGATATCACATCGATGTCACATTGGCCTCAAGTCGTTACCACATGGATGGGATATTATCGCTACCTTTTTTTTATGATTAATGACTAAAAAATTCATTTCACATAAATACACACAATCATGTTATTAATGGCATATTATATCATCACAACTCAATACCCCATCAGTATAACATACTTAGTCTTAGATGACATGCGAGGTCGTGTTACCTTAGGATCACACGATTCTTAGGACCATAAACTTCATAACATACCACAATATAGTGGTGCCCGCATAGCACCCAATCCTTTTCCCACACAGGGAAACTAACACATATCATTCAGCAAAGGCCACACAAAGTGGTCATTTTCATTCACAATATATCATACATAAAATTCACAAGGGTACAACACACTGTTTACCCAAACTCACACATATCATGCAAATGAAACTTGTTCATTACATGAGAAGGATCCATGGTCCCAAATCCTCAAATGAAAGCATATTATCACAAGAGTATTACTGAGATTTCATAACATCAACTACATCACTATAATATCATACCGTATTATTTTAACCTCCAAGCCTATTACCCCACGAGTGGTACGATGATCTCATATCATCCCCCTTCATCATTATGATATCAATCCGATATTATCTTGACCTAAGTTCCACCCCACACAGGTTGGGTCATTTCATTACATCATACATAGCTTTTAGGGTGCCTCAAACGGGTTAGCAAATATGAACATCATCATGGCATTCTAATCCTTTGTTTTGTAGTCATAACATATATGCATGTCATGCATCTGTTAAAAGTCTATCACCACCCATTTCATGGCACCTGCTAGGTCATATTTAGCTAACATCTCATCGATATCATGCACTTAGTTTTAGATGACACATGATGCAGTCTACCTAGGATTACATACATGGTGGTTCCCGCTTGTCACTTGAACCTCTAATCATTCGGGGCTCCAACACAAATCATTCACCAAAGGCCACATATAGTGTTCAATTTCACTCACAGTGTATATAGATACATTACTTTCACTAGGGTACAACAAACTATTTACCCGACTCACACAAACTATGCAAGTGAAGCCTATTCACAACACGAGAATGTGCCATAGTTATTCTCAACATTGAAAGCCTATTACCACACATGTAGTATGGCTATCTCAATATCATCTCATTCCTTATGATATTACACCAATATCTTCTTGACCTCTAATTCACATGACATGGGTGGAAAAATTTACTACATCATACCTAGCTTAGCAAGTATACCATTTTTATATTAATTTTTGAACCTAGTTTGTTTCAAATGGATTGACAAACATGAAATTTGTATCATCATGACATTCTGACCCTTTGTGATGCAACCATAACATATGCACATCATGCATCTATGTCGAGTCCATCATACAATCACGCATCATGTATCCGACGTACATGATCTCATTATATGTTTACGCGTGAATGGCTGGTTCATCACCTCATCCAGATTTCCTTAATCATGGTTTGGTAAGGAGGAATAGTGTGTCCAGTTACCTTCACAAAGTATCAATGGTGAAATGACCACTGTCTTGATTGACCTCGCCAACAATGAGAAGTGTGTAATGGTTATCCCCCACCATACTCATCCCTGAAGCATAAAGTTTTGACAGCCTATCAGTCTTTGAGATTGTAGGGAATCTCTGGCCCCCACAAAATTTTGGTAGTCTATCAGTCTCCGAGAAGACTTTTTCCAGCATCACATGCTAACTTGTTAATTGGATATCCTACCGAAAACCATGTAATTATCAGTAATTCATCGCGGGACACAACTAGACTTAATATAAGCCATTCAGCCAGAATCTGAGGTATTTTGGGTAGTATCAACCATGAAAAACTTCTAGGGGAATAACTGGTCTGGGTGAGTTCAAGCCAGTGCCTTCTGATTTGCATAACCTCAAATTTAGTTCGTTTAGGGTTAGATCGGTTAGCAGTTGTTTAGCCCGGGGGAGTTTCAACAGGGTACGCGTTTGTGTCCGTCTACGGTAATTAGACCATCATCTGGCATTCTCTTCCCTATTTAGAGTTCAATCTTGTAGCCAACCTTGCTCAGACTCAAGTTGTATTACCTCCCTTCAACTCAAGCTTGAACTTTATAGCCCAAATCACCCAGCTTTCAGTAGTGACATAGGCTCTGCCAGTGGAAAACTTTCTAGTCACTCCTAGAGGAAATACTTACCTCCGGGAATGGCTCAACCTGAGAATAACTACAATCACTCATCTATAATTAGTGTTTCAACAAGGAACTGAATGAGTGGGTCCTCAACCATTGATGCCTATCATGGTAGCAGCTCTCGACCACACATGTTAGCCAAGTTCCTAACTTTCTACAGAAATACTACCCTACTCCACTGGTAGGGCATAATGATGAATGGCTTCCTGAGAAGTTTTATTATGCCGAAGCTAATGGATTATAAGGGAGAAGGAGATCCCTAGTCACATCTAATCAGCAATCAGACTATGATATTCACTCGAGAACTTTGAGTCAAACCAGACAACTCATAGATGATTAGATCAGATTTAGCTTGCTCAGAAATATCAGGTTGCAATTCAGAAATTCTAGAATCAGTTGGGGCAAGATCAGTCAACTCAAAATATTTGAGAATCCTAAAAGCTTCATCAAGAATTCGATCACTAGAACAAAGAGGCATCTTGCATCTTCTTCAAAGATTCTAGAGGGTATCAGATTATCCAATGGTCAATCAAGAATGCTATATAGAATCTTGAGACTATCGAGAGGAAACCTCATCTCTTGAGAAAATTGTGTTAGCATCACAAACAAGTCGAGAGTGCGAAATGTGGCAACATCAGTACAGGAAGATCTAGCAGAAAAGTTGATTTTAAATACAACTGGACGAGGAATCTCCTTATGGTTCCCAGATACATGACATGCACACATTAGATGGTGTTATGTACATATCTTACGCATGCCTTTACTTGAAGTTACACGGTCACTAACATCAATTTTGTGTATGAATACATGCAATAGGTTTGTATTTCTTATTTCTTTCGCACACACTCGGCATTTATGTTTTCCATTGCTTTGATGCTTTGCATATGCCCATGGAACACATCAGGGAAGAAGATTGGGTCATAAGCATCACAATCTTTGGTATCTAATAGGAATAGATACCTCTTACTTATTTCCTTATCGCATGAAACCATCCCACTCTCATTCATTCCTTCCATGCAACTTGATGTCACATCGATAATACATATACCTATGAGTCAAGCAATTATGATCATTCATCCATTGAATTATATCCTTCAATTGAATACCCATGCATAATCATCTCATCACTCTAGCATTTGCTTGGTATCACAACGGTACTACTTAGGGTTGTGTAACTCTACATAACCTTACTCATGACATGTTTGTTACTAAAGTGTATCAAACACCCTCAATCATCCTACACTAAAATGAGTAAAAATCTCGTTTCATCTCAACTCTAAATCCACTTCAATGTCCCATCCGTACATATGGAGTATGTGACCATGTCAAACACCCTCAATCCTTACACACTAAAATGAGTAACGATCTCATTTCATCTCAACTCCAAATCCACTTCAATATCCCATCAATATCATAACATCCAATTCATACATATGGCATATGTGACCATGTCAAACACCCTCAAATCTCGCATATTAAATTGAGAAAAAATATCATTTCATTTGATCCCAACTCTAAGACTCCCCGACATCATAGCATCTAGTATGTACATATGGCGTACATGATCATGTCAAAAGCTGTCATTCCTTGTACAATAAAAAGAGCGACAATCTCATCATTCACTTTGATCATAGCCTCTTATTCGTGTATATGGCATACGTGACCATGTCATGCATCATATGCATACATGGGTATCCCTCAGGTTCCTTATTTTACAATAGTTTGATTACTGACTCTATTTGTTCTTTTGAACACTTCACACATAATCTTTAGTTTTTGTTTGGCATAAACATTAACACCTTATTTTGCAGCCACTACCTTACCTTTCATGCACTTTATACATATTTAAGGTTATTTGTCTAACCAAACAATATTATACATTGCATGCATGAGATAAACTTCTTCTAGGTTTTAGCGAGAAGGATCAAGAATCTCACCTGCAATGGAACGACTGCCTTGTTTAACCACCTAGTTTGGGTTAAAAGTTCTAAATACCTCGAATCAAGTTAGGGTTCTGTCAAATCTAGCTCTTGATATAAGTTTGGAGGAGTCAATCCAAACAACATCGATTCTTTTCATCCGAAGATAAGAATTCATAATCCAACAAAGCAACCATCAAAGGTGCACCATCGACAATGTGACATCATTTATTGAAATCTTTTGGATAGAGATTAATTTAAAAGGTTTATATGGGGGCAGATTTAAGAGGAGGTCCAGAAGTCTCTCGTTCCTCTAAACTCTGACCAAAGACATGGTTATAGTGACTACTGAAGGATAAAACATAAAATAAGTCCTATTCAAGTACATCTTCCACCAAATGAAAACCCTCCATCTAGAATATGAAGGTGTCCAATCATCATATCACAATAAGGTCATTAAGGTTCGACTGGTCAATAATGCGATGCCAAAGGATCAAGTAGAAATTCTCTAATGTTCTAATGGATATCCAATTAATCCAGTGGTCTATCAAACTAATAGAAGTGCAATGCAAGAAAGGGTAACTCACAATTTCTACAAGAAACCTGATAGCTATTCATTTTCTAACACATCTTTCAAGGACTGGAGATGATCATTCTAAAGGAGATTTATCTTTTGAGCTCACATTTTGCATTTTAAAATAAAAAAAATTGGCCTCTCCGGTCAATAAGGCAATCAATTTATCATGTTATCTTTGTTTACTCTACTTGAGTTTTGCTCAATGACTCTATGCATTCATTTTAACATACTCATATTGGTTTTAGTGTACATGTCGCATCATTACATGAGATTAACTTGGGTACCACCAAAAAAACTTCAAGGGGTAACCATTCGATGCGACTTGGACCTCTATGAGAGAAAATGAGAGAATAATTAAAATAATGAAGTCGATGGTAACATTCACCATCCTCCATAATGGCAATCACATCCTCTACAAAGCATTGCCATCTCAAAGCTTATAAACAAAGATGGAGTTTCCATGAAGAGAATAGCATTATGGACAAACCTTGTAGAATATTAACTTCCATCTACTGAACCTAGGAAGCCTAAAAGGGGCAAAAGAGTGAAGAACTAACATCAATCATCATGGATTACAAACCAAAGAAAAGGTCTACATTTATAAACATGTTGATCAAAGGAGAACAAAGCTCCTAATCAAGAAGTAATAAAGAAGGGGTCATCATAAAGTGAAAAATATACCGTTGTGTGACTGTGCCAGTTTCAAATAATCACAAATGCAATTCACTTAGTCCTCAAAACGCTTACAACTAAAGGCTGGGGAAAAATTCTAGAAGCACCTCAGTCACAAGAAAGGAAAAACTTTTACAAAAGATGAAGCTCACGACTGCAAGATCAAGCATGAGAATGACTCTTCAACCTTTTTAATTGGTATGTATTGAGAATTACCATAAGAAGCAACAACAAAAAGAATAGATACAAAAGAAAGGAAGAAAAGATAGCTCGTAGAACCGAAAATAGCAAGGTTCGAGCAGAAATTAGAGCATCAGTGAGGCGCTAGCTATAAAACCCTCGCGAGATAGTTAGTAATAGAGTCAGGGTCCAAAGTGTTTACCAACGGTTGTACACAATTTAAGTTCATCAATGAAATCAACATTAGCACTAAATCATATGTTGTGCATTACAACGAATGCATTCATGTCCGCAAGTAAAAATAACAAGTAAATAAACATCATTTACGTATACTTGTATACTTGCATACTTGTACATGCTATGAAGCACCATCATCATCCTACAAAAAAACAAAAAACAAAAAAAAGAGAAAGATAAGTTGATAATCCGAAAAGGATGGTCTATGCAAAAAAAGAGTCTGCTGTATCGAAAACCTGAAAGGGCGATCTAGGAAAAAGTTAAGACAAGGTTCAATAGATTGAAAACCCGTAAGGGCTGTCTATGAAAAAATTAGGATGAAAGAAATATCAAATTAATCATCTAGGAATAGAAAAGGACATCGTATGTCTACTACAGAATCAAGGAGGAATATAATCTAGCTTCCTTTGCAATAGGGATCATCAAGATGAGAAGTAAATCACAATGCTACAACTGAATAAGCTTCAAAGATCGATAAACAGTATTAGTTGTCATGATCAACTTTGGGGTTTATGTTAATGACACAAATTGAGATCAATGTCACCATCATTATACCATATAAGGAAAATGCGATTGTCAAGGAATGTTTGACTCATCTAAATCTACTCAGGACTAGATTCTGGCCTCGAACATGACTCTGATCCAACAACAAAATTGAAATTCGACTCGGACCCATGACCCTCGTCATTCCAAAGGAGGCCTCTCTCCACAACTCGAGTTAGCCTTATCGATATGGGGCATCAGCTAGACAGCCTTGCACAATGTCAAAGAGAGGTTGCATTCACATGCATTTTTACTAAGTACATATCATATTTGCACATGTAAATCTTGTTTTGTAGGAAAATCCAACAATCCTTGCGACATGGCTAGGGGCAAACCCCTAAATTCTAAGGTCTATCAACAAACTGAAGTTATCAATGACAAAACTATGGTTTGGATTCAAGTAGCATTACAACATCACAAAAGCCTCCCAAAATAACGGAGCAGCAATCGGGACATCCCCTAAAATCTCAAACTCAAAATTCCGCGTTTATCATGGGCCTGAAGAAAAATTTCTCAGAACCCTCATGTTTTAATTCTTGATTGAAGGGTAAAAAATTTTTCTTTCAACAATCTCAATCAAGGAATTAAAACATATATCACAAGTATCTAATAATAAATTTCCTCATTCTTGAAGGTACCCCTTCAACTCATAGGGGGCATACAATTAAGACTGCAACGGTCAACCATCCCATAGTGGATTTCGAAGAAGACTTATTACAGTCAACATATCATCATAGGCATGGAGCACATGGCTTTCATCCTTTTCCTAGCACTTTTGAGGGTCGTAGTTAACCCATGATCAACTCACAAGGGGCATACAATTTCGATTGCAACGATCACCCATCCGACAATAGATTTTCACGAAGACTTATTACAGTTAACATGTCATCAAAGGCATGGAGCACATGGGTTTCATCCTTTACTTAGCATTTCTGAGGTTCGCAGTCAACCCACGATCAACTCATAAGGGGCATACAATTCCGACCGCAACGGTGAACCATCCCACAGCGGATTTTGACAAAGACTTATTATAGTCAACATATCATCAAAGGCATGGAGCACACAACTTTCATCATATCCCCAACAGTTTCAAGGATCTTAGTTAACCCACGATTAACTCACAAGGGGTATATAATTCTGACTGCATCTGTCAACCATCCCATGGTGTATTTCAACAAAGATTCATAGCAGTCAACATATCATCAAAGGCATGGAGCACATGGCTTTCATCTTGTCCCTAGCAGTTTCAAGGGTCAGAGTCAACCCATAATCAACTCACAAGGGCATACAATTCAAACCGCAATGGTCAACCATCCCATAGTGGATTTCGATGAAGATTTATTAGAATCAATGGACTTTCTACATTCTGCATTTTCCCTGGCTTATTATAGTTGATGGACTTTCTACAATTCGCATTTTCTCCTACTTGTTATAGTCAATGGACTTTCAACAATCCACACCTTCTCTGACTTATTACATTCAATGGACTTTCTAAGGTCCACACTTTTTTCTGACTTACTACAGTCAATGGACTTTCTACAGTCCACACTTTCTGTGACTTACTACAGTCGATGGACCTTCTACAATCCACATTTTCCCCAACTTACTACAGTCAATGGACTTTCTATAGTCCTCACCTTCTCTGACTTATTACAGTCAATGGACTTTCCACAGCCTTCACTTTTTTTTGACTTACTACAATTTGTGGACTTTCTACAGTCCGCACCTTCTCTGACATAATACAGTTAATGGACTTTCTATGGTCCACACCTTTTTTCGACTTATTGTAGTCAATGGACCTTTTACACTTCGCATTTTCTTTGACTTACTACAATCAATGGACTTTCTACAGTCCCGCCTTCTCTAACTTATTACAATCAATGGACATTCTACGGTCCACACCTTTTTCCAACTTACTATAGTCAATGGACTTTCTATAGTCCACTCCTTCTCTGACTTAGTACAGTCAATGAACTTTCTACGGTCCACACCTTTTTCCGACTTACTACAATCTATGAACTTTCTTCAATCTGCATTTTCTCCGACTTATTATAGTCAATGGACTTTCTACAGTCTGCACCTTCTCTGACTTATTATATTCAATGGACTTTCTACAATCCACACCTTTTTTCCAACATACTACAGTCGATGGACTTTTTACAATCTGTGCTTTCTCCGACATACTATAGTCGATAAAATTTCTATTGTCTGCATTTTCTCTGACTTACTACAATTAATGGACTTTCTACAGTCCATATCTTCTGTGACTTATTATAGTTAATGGACTTTTTACGATCCACATTTCCTCGACTTACCATAGTAAATAGACATATTACGGTCCATATTTCCCCAACTTACCACAATCAATGGAACTATTACGGCACACATTCCCTCAACGTACCATAGTCAACGGACCTATTACAGCCACATTTCCCCAACCTACCACAGTCAATGGGCCCATTACGATCTGCATTTTCCCTACTTATCACAGTCAATGGACCTATTGCGGTCCACATTCTCCTGACTTACCACAATCAACGGACATATTACGATCCACATTTTCCTGACTTATGACTGTCAATGAACCTATTACGGTCCTTATTTTTCCAACTCATTACAGTCAATGGACCTACTGCGGTCCGCATTTTCCCGACATATTACAGTCAACGGGCCTTCTAACTAGCCACATCTTTTTTGACTTATCACAGTCAATGGGTTTTCTATGGCTCGTACCTACCTCAAAACCTTCCCTACAAACGTAATAGGTAGAAGGTCGACATTTGGAGGGAAACCATCACCGAACCAGGAACTCATCACTAGCACCGGAAAACCAGTCACGCTAACATAATGCTGCAATGCAAAGCCCTAGATCATCATAAAGACCCCATATTGGGAAGTGCCAGCCATGACAGGTTAGGTTCACCTCTAAACCCCTTTGCTTTTTGAATGGTGAGATCATACTGATCTCATATCAGAAGTGATCCCACGGGGGGCAGTTTGTGAGCACGGGATTTTGAGCCCCACTCGCGAGTTCAATGATGAAGTTGTTATTTATTTTCCTTTGCTAGTCTTTCACTTTGATAGGGTCTTGGAGGTCCTCGGGAGAAGCATTCTTCGTTTCTTTCAAACCTTAAGCAGTTCTTTTTTTACTTAGATAAGTCAAAACTAGGATAATATTAAGCTTGATGTCCATACCAATGTTATAATATTGGTATTGGCATTGGCAACATCAATGTCGGCATTGGCAACATCAATGTCAGCAGTGGAATAGTGACATTGATAATGCCACCTTAGTTGTAAATAAGCCTAGTTTAATCCAAAATCTGTCCAAAAAGGGCAACATCGAAACCGATATCACTAACATCGGTATCGATGTTGCCACATCAGTGTCAGTGTTGCAACATTGGTATAGATGTCACTGAGTCAGCAGTAACAGAATTACAGAATTTCGAGAATAATTGAACACATAGTCTCCCTAGGCCCCATACACCTTAGGTTGACATTAAGCCACCCTCCCTTTACTATAGGGTGGCTAGAAAGGACCCTCCATAATGATGGAGGGAACATAAGTGAAGGAAAAAAGGGAAAGGTCAAAAAGGCTAAGGAGTAGGCTTTTTGACTTTGGATTGAGGGGAGCTCATATAAACAAAGAAAATGCAACAAAGAAAGAGGGGGGGGATTGAATTTCTAAGGAACAAGATAGAAAAGAAAGAGAGAAAAAGATCTAGATGGCATTAGGGAGCATTTCTTCATGTGTTCGTGAGAGTTCTTGAGCAAAACACCAAATTTTGATCACCAACACTTGAGATTTTGGGTTAGTTAGATTAAATCCTTAAGGTTTTAGACTTGAATGGAGAGTCTACAATATCTTTATCACTCACTTGAAGGTTACTACACCTTCTGAAATATCTACTTTGGCAAGGAATAGATCCTTTCCAAAGATTTTCGATAAATCACCAACAACCAAATCCAACCAAAAAGAAACAAGGAGAGCTTCCCGGAGGACTTCATGGACCTTAAAGAAAGTGGATTCATGACTACGGGGTAAGCCTCTCAGTTCCTAGAGTTTGTGCTTACATTTATATGCTTTTCCTTTTGATGTTTCATTTTCTTTTTGGTTATTTTCATTTTTGCACACCAATTTATTTTTTGTGAATTGTGGTATGATTTCAAATCTTTTTGAGTATTTTTTTTACATAAAAATTTTGTACGTATCTTGAGCTTTCAAAATGATAAAGGTTGCTTGAAATGGACTAGTACATCAAAAGTTACAAATTTTCAAATTTTTGTACAAATTTGTTTCGATTTCCTGGGCAGAATGTTATTAGCGAGGAATATGGTCCGTGGGTCCCCTTTATTGGAACTATGTTTCTTTTTATTTTTATTTCTTATTGGGAGGGTGCACTTTTACCTTGGAAGATCATAGAGTTACCTCATGGGGAGTTAGTTGCACCTACGAATGATATAAATACTGCCGTTGCTTTAGCTTTACTTACGTCAATAACCTATTTTTATGAAGGCCTTAGCAAGAAAGGATTACGTTATTTCAGTAAATACATTCAACCAACTTCAATTCTTTTACCCATTAACATTTTAGAAGATTTCAAAAACCCTTTATCACTTAGCTTTCGACTTTTCAAAAAATTCTCGATGTGAAAACACAAAGCCAGGGGGCTGATCTGCAGATTGGAAAAAGAGTGGATCTACAGGGTCCCACATAAATTTACTTAGTCAAAAAAAGCCTCTTTCTCTAGAAGTTCTATCTTGTATCTACTGTTCCTCCGTGGTTTCTTCACTCTGCACTAACTCCTCATCATTCTCTTCAAGCTCATCCTCATCATCATTATTCTTTGGAATGGGGAAGAGGATCGAAACATGGCACTGAAAGACTCTACTGAGATAAAGATGGGCTATCAAGAACTTAGAGGAGGTAAGATGGCCAGTTGATCAGATCGAGTATGGATCATTCATAGATGATAGTTGGATTCAATAGCTCTCCTAGGGTTCCCTCATCTGGGATCCCTAGGGAAGATAATCAAGTTGGCCCTTGCGAACAGCTTGGACACCAAAGGCCTCTACCCTTCCATCCCTTGGATCGATAGAGAGGGATGGCAGAGCTTTTAGTTTTCTCATGTTTTCAAAGAGTTTAACAATAAAAATAGATGGTGAGTACCTAATCGAATTGATCAGGTCATGTAGGAACAAGGTTCAAGTCAAATCATACCTGAATGATAGAAGTTTCAAAGTCCCTAAAAAAATGCTATGCGGTGCTTAGAAATGGTTTAAGTAGTTGAATGGGAGGATCACAATGACTATAGCCCTTGGTAAATTTACCAAAGATGAAAATTATTTATTTGATATTATGGATGACTGGTTATGGAGGGACCGTTTCTTTTTTGTAGGTTAGTCTAGTCTATTGCTCTTTCCTTGTGCCTATTTCGTTGTAGGGAAGATTTTTATTGTGCATTTAATTATTTTTATTAGATTTCATAGATCATGAGGTTTCAAGGATGATAAAGATCACTAAAAATGGATATGTATAAATAAAGTTATGATTTTTCGAAGTTACATAAAATTACGGTTCACGATTTTGGACAATGCGGACTGTTTGATATTATTGTATAAAGCTATTTTTAAAACTTAATTCCATCACTTTTAGTATGTTAAACACATCATGACTTTCTAGATTGATGAAAATCATTTGAATCCAATAACCATAGTGAAAGTTCTGATCTTTGGAATTTTCAACCTTTGTCTTCGCTATTTTTTGCTTTTTTCGTTGCTTTTCTGAAAGTGTGGACCATCGATGTCGGTATTGACATTAAAGAAGTCATTGTTCATATTAATACAATGTTGTTACTAACCTTACAAACATCAGTACCAACCTCCCCTTGGCAGAATTGTGTATTTGCTTCGTTTCACTCCATTTCGCTTCTTTTGAGCACAAAATGACCCCCCGAAACCTCTCCGAATTTGGAAATGCACTATTTATGGTAACCAACTCTTACATAGAGCTCATTTAAAAGTTATATATGAGTATTTTTTTGAAGTGCTAATATGTGGATAGAGGTTTAGAGTTGCAACGGAAGTGCTTCAAGTCATCCATATCGATATCGCCCTTGACGGGGAAGTTGGTAACGATATGGATGACATCGTTACCATTGGTAACCCAAATAATAGCTATGTCATGAATGTTTAACCTAGATTTATGTTTCTAATATTGTTTTAGGAAACCCCCACAAAGGAAACGCCCCATTCCCGGATATACGACCTAATAAAATTCACATGGCAACATATTTGTATAAAAATGGATCATCTTTCATAATGGACACCACGAGCCTTTGTCGACATTTTTTATTTAACTCGACCACATGGGTCCTCCAAAATCTAAATTGAACATACTTGGTGCATTGGCACATGTTTGTGTTGTAAAAATATTTCGTGCTAACGTTTATAGATGCAGGTAGATTAAGTTAGATGTATGTTAGGATTTATTTTCCTTCATATATCACACTTCAATAAAAATTATGTATTTGTTGGATCATTTGTATAATAGGATATGAATGTATTCATTTACCTAGATCTCATGTATTTAATGCCATTTGTATTCCCCATCCCCAAATATTTTATTAATCCCCCCTAGACTAGGCGAATTTACTTTCTAACATGTTTACTTTCCGCACTTATTTATTGCTTTCCATATGCATGCTAAAATATAACTCGAAAAAGGTTTAGAATGGGATATCATGATAGTGGAATATGGTAGCCACTTGCCTAATATAACTTAAATAATGATGAAATAAGTAACTCATCCGAATCTATATACTATGTTATCGTTTAGGCTTAACGGATCTAGGCTGTACCGAATTTCCTGGAAGTGCTGATCCTATTAGCGAATCTATATAACATAGGCTAGATTTATAGGCCTCTAGGCTTTGGAATTCTTTCCACCAACCATAAACACATTTTGAAAACCCCACGCCCCATCTCATGGGGCCAGCTCCTCACGGCGACCGCGTGAGTGGAATGTCTTCTACTCACAAGTATCCTCAAACCTGAGATATAGGTTACCTTATGTAGGAGTTTCTATAATTTTGGTCATAATTATTCATACCCTTACAATCATGATGACACGGGTGATTACGGGTATAGCGATAATCACATGTTGGTAAGCTATGTAGTCAAGATGGGATCCATCGCTCTTGATATATTAATATAATGGAGATTGACCTTAGGGCCTCTTGTTGAAGTGACACACTCATAAACCTCTGATCAGAGTATATGATTGATGGAACGAGTTTCTAATTGATTAAGAAACAAAACCACAAAGTGGTGTTCTTCGTGAACAAGTCTAATTCAAGGATAGGTACAGCTATTACATGAGTTGACACTTAATCCGAGCTTAATAAATTGGATGGTACTTAACCTGATGGAAGGAGTTTATTGTACTATTTACTAGTACAGAACCAGATCAAGTAGGCACGTGACATTCCAAGTATCGGAGGATCATACGCCTTTGCTAGAAAGCCCATTTGATCGTCTAAAGCTATGGGGTTCCATAAAGGTCTATAACACTGAGCCTAAAGGTTCCCAGATGGGAAGCCAAGTTCAGGTTAACCTCTTACAACTCTATACTTTCGGATCCTATGAGGTCACAGACTTTGGGTCTTTATCAGACCATGTAAAGAACCTATGGACTGGGTCTGTACTGAAAATACAAGTTGTGAAATCAATGAGAAGATTATTAATTGGTTTTACCGAATTAATAACTAAAAGGAATAATGGAAAGATAGGGAAAAATAGTCAGAGCATGCAAGGGAATTTTCCCATTGCAAGTGGGCCCCGAAAAGAACATAAGTAGTCCATGGTGGGGCTTGAGTGGCTGTCCCACGAGCTTAAAAGATAGCGGGCTGGAAGTGCGTACGCACTGCCTATGGCAATGCTTGCATAGGCTTGCAACTGAAAGCACGGGTTTGCAGCTAATGAGGGAAGCCCACTAGGGCTTCCCTTATGAAACTTAAGGGTCAGCCCGTGGGTTACCATACTCGCACGGCTGACTCGCCTACATGGGATAGGATTTATGCTATCCCATACAGAGTTAGAGGGGGAGTCTAACACTCCCCCATTTTTCCTACAAATAGGCATTCATACCTCTCATTATTAAACACACACCAAAAAGCTTTGAGCTTGTTTTCTCTCTGATTTCTGCTCTCCTCTTCTTTTTTTTGCGAAATCCTCCATGAGTTTCTCCAAAAAAATCAAAGATTTCTTTTAGAAGGATCAAAGTTTAAGCGAGCTTTCGATTTGGATTTACGGATTGATTTACAAGTAATCTAGCAACTGCTATCAATCGACGGGTTCTACCTCTTTGAGGTTTTGGTCGGTGAAGATCCTTGTGGATAAAGTCATAGAGGCTCTCCTAGTTTGGAAGCTTGTACCATCAGAATTGCTCAAAGGGAACACCGCTACCAAAAGAGAGTTCAAGCATGCATTAACTAGTAATGCTTTTATCTTTAGACGATTCTATGAGTGAAGGTAATCTTTTCTGCAGAACCATTAATGTGAACAAACATACTCCTCTTTGACACACCTGGGAGCTTTAGAGTTTTTCTTATTTTTACCATTGCAGTTGTGAGAATTGAGAGAAGAGAGGATTTAGGGTTCTTTTGCCAAAACAATTGAGATTTCAAAAATGCAAGTTACCTTCTCTCTCCAGCATACTATTACTTATATAAGCTCTTCAACTTGTAGATGATACATGGTGCTCGCATAAGACAAGATTAAAATTCAATACTGAGATTAACAAGCTTTTAACCGACATAGTAAAATAATGAGTTTTGATTTCGGATGATTACAATTCAAAGCATCCTTTGGATAAAGTAGCTTTCAAGTTTTAACTGCGAAACTGAATCTCACAATGTTATTGTAAAAAATAAACGGTGTTAAACACTTGTTACCTCATTCTGCTGAGTTGAGACTTGATTTTCAACACTTAGCCAAATTTCTTGAATTTTTCTTCACATGGGGTTCACCATTCCAATGAGTTGTCTAAGAATATTGAATTTCTCCTTTACTAATTGTTTGGTGAATAAGTCAGCTCGTTGTTCTTCTAAAGGAACATACTCTAGTTTAACATCTCCCCTTAGCACAAGAACCCTTATGAAGTGATGTCTTATATTGACATGTTTCATGATGCCATGTTGAACTAGATTCATGGATAGGATAATTGCACTTTTGTTATCACACATAACTTCAAGGCATTTTGACTTTATACCATAATCCTTAGGTTATTGCTTAATCCATAACAGTTGTGATACATAACTTCCTACTGCCATGTACTCAACTTCACCTATCCTCAGCACAACAAAAATTTGTTCTTGCTATACCATTAGACAAGACATTATTCAAGGAAATGGCATCCTCTTATGGTGCTTTTCCTATTGAGCTTGTCTCTACCATAGTTTGCGTATGTGAATCTTTTAGGAGTGAAATATGAGTTGTTGGGATACCACAAACCTGCATTAATAGAACCTTATAAGTACTAGAGAATTCGCTTAACTGCTAAGTGAGATTCTCTAGGCCAGCTTGATAAAATGCGTAACAGCATATAGAATATTAAATATCAGGCCTACTAGTAGTTAAGTAAATAAGTGAGCTAATAATACCTCTATACAAATTGATGTCTACAGGCTAACCAGCTTCATGCTTACTCAAAATTGTGTTAGTGGCCATGTGAGTGGATATTAGCTTTGAATGCTCCTTATCAAACTTCTTCACAACTTCTTTGTTATACTTTGCTTGGCTGATGAAGATTCCATCTTCACCTTGCTTGATTTGCATTCCAAGGAAAAAGTTGAGCTTTCCCATCATTGACATTTCAAATTCACTCTTCATTTGCTTGTTAAACTCCTTGCATAGCTTCTCATCGGTTACTCCAAAGATGATGTCATCGATATAGATTTAGACAAGCAACACATCTTCCTTCTTTTTTTGGATAAATAGAGTCATATCTGCTTTCCCTCTTTCATAGCTTTTGCTAAAAAGGAAATTGGTTATGCTCTCATTACAAGCTCTTGGCGCACATACACTTCCTCTTGAATGAAGCCATTCAGGAATGAACTTTTAACATCCATTTGAAATAATTGGAAGTTCATATGAGATGCGAAAGCCCATAGAATCCTAATTGCTTAAAGTTGAGCTATCGGTTCATAGGTTTCTTCATAATCTATGCCATTTTTCTGATTGTAACCTTAAGCTACAAGCTTGGCCTTGTTTCTGACAATAATGCCATCTTCATTAAGCTTGATCTTGAAAACCCATTTGGTGCCAATAATTGATTCTCCTTTAGGCTTTAGAACTAAATCACAAACATCATTGTATTTAAACTTATCCAACTCCTCTTGCATCGCGATCATCTAATAATTATCTCCTTCTACATCTTCGAAATTCTTATGTTCAATTAATGAGATTAAAGCTGGATGACTCATCATTCTACTGAGCTGATTTCGCGTCATGAAAGGATTATGAACATCATCAACAATACATCAAGTGGGTGATTGCGATGAGTTCTAACCTCTCTTGGAAGACTTGAATTTACAATAGGATTCTTTGCACTGGGTTGTTGAGGCTGCGGTTAATCTTCTTTTGCTATATTGGGTTGGGAAGCACAAAGAGTGGCATTTTGAGTTGATTTTCTAGGTGGTTTACTTTTTCAACTTCATTAGATGGTCTTCTATCTGCATTGTTAGTTTCAGCGAAATCCGCATGCATAGACTCCTTTAATATGTCGATCCTCTTGATGTATAATTTATATTCCCTTCTGTTAGTTTAGTAACCTAGAAAGATACCTTCGTTAGCCTTTACATCAAACTTTCCTAGCTTCTCTTTGGTATTTAGAATGAAGCACCTACAGCCAAATAATCTGAGATGACCAATCTTAGGCTTGTGACCTCGCCAAAGCTCATAGTCTTCTGATGAATCGGGCAAATTAAAACCCGATTCAAGATATAAAAGGTTGTGTTAGAAGCTTCTCCACCAAATTAATTTGGTAGATTATTATCACTTAGCATGGTCAATCCATTTCAACTATGGTTCTACTCTTCCTTTCTATAACCCCATTTTGTTGGGAGTACAAGGAGCAGAGAAGTTGTGCTCAATAACATGCGTTGAAAAGAATTCATCAAAACGAATGTTCTCTAATTCATGTCCATGATACCTTCAGATCCTATTACTTTTAGTTCCTAGTTCATTCTTTATTCGATTACTGAGTTTGACAAAATAATCAATGGTTTCATCTTTACTACTCAGCAAGACTACCTAAGTGAATCTCATAAAGTCATCTGCAACCACCAATGAGAATCTTTTTTTGATCATGCTCATAGGTTGAACAAGACCAAATAGATTTAGATGGAGGAGCTCCAATAGTCTTGTGAGCACGGGATTTGTGAATGATTTATCATTTCGCAATATGCGAACCATGCTTCTAAACTCCAAAAATGACCTAAGTGTGAATATCCGCAATTAAAAGAAAATGATTTTCTGTGGATGTAATTTAATGTGATCCAATAAGAAATAAGCAACTTATCCCGAACCCGAATCTTTGTGTCTTGGTAGGACATCCCCTAGACGTTATGTCTCACAAGACTCTAATTCCTGGAAAGAGCTAATCCAGGTGGCGACTCCACACTAAGAGACGGCGGATTCGGGTTCGAACCAATCTTAAACATTTT
>CATIWQ010574710.1:0-22785 GCA_949673415.1 Euphorbia schlechtendalii
TCCCATTCATTGAAGTTCTAGCTCTCATTTTACCTGATTGAATGATTTAGAATTCATCTTTTTTCTAGGTGGCTGTTGATATCGGTTTCCAGGTGCCTCTGAAATATGTATACTATTATGCTAATAGCGAACATAACAAGACTAAACATTACTTTTTCACAGTTACTCAAAATCAATTTCCTAACTCAATGTGTTAATGATTTTTCCCCATGAACTTTCACCCATTTGGACCCTTCTACCGATGCTAATCATGATGACTCTAATGGAAACAAGCCGATTGATTTCATAATTCGAAAAGGAAGTTGGAAGAGTTGTTGCTAAAAGGAGAAAGCTTGAGCGAAAATAAAGAAGAGAAGATGATTTTGATGTCTCAACCTGCCAAAGAAGGAGCTGACAAGAAAGAGTATCCTATCGATGTGTCGTTACCCCGATACAAACAATGGATTTACGGTACATATGAGTTTAGGATGTTCAGAAGTGTGCTGATAGTGAGCAGCAGCTCGAACAATGACATTATTGTAGTGAAATCTGTAATATCTCTCAAATTGTAATTTCATCCCAAAACAGTTATTGTGTTTTTGTTGATTGGATGGATTCAGGTGGTGGTTTTAAGGTAGCTAGTCAGGGAATTAATTGCAGGTCATGTACATTGATGCAAATATAGTGCAATGATTTGTTAATTTCATAGTCATTTTTCTTTCATATTTTACTATTTTTTTTACTATCAATTCATATTTTACTATTTAAACTTGTTATCTGTGAACTTGAGTGCGACTGTCGTCACATTAGTACAAGTGCCTATCCAATTATGTGGCACTTTTTTAACGGAAGCATCTATAATTTATTTATGTTTTTATTACATAGTTAAGCAACATTTCTCGGGGCGCGCTGCTTACACCCATCAACAGAAATCAGGCGCGTCATATCGAGTCTATTATTGACATTGTTACTTTTGAAAGCAAATTGTCTCTTGGTTTATAGTGTGCTGTACACTAAATTGGTTGTAATATGTTTCACATATCTATTACATGTGAAAAACAAATATAGAAGATAAGTTGATTTTGATGTCCATCTACATGTCTATTATATGTCTAATAAATTTCTAATATATACCTAATATATTTTTATTATTTATTATAAATCTAATATATGTTTGTTATACTGTATGTATTTATGTACTATAAATGTATTATATATATTACATGTTTGAAATACATAGAATAGACAAATTAATAAACTTTTTAAAAGAAAACTTTCATCTCTTGTTTTCAACAAAAGAACATGATTGTTATATGCTTTTTCTGATTTCAGATGATGATTTACATTTAATACACTTATATTAGCCATTTTTTAAGATTTTCAATTAATTCTATGAATGTTGTTGCTTGTTGAATTTTCTGAGTTTATATGTCAAACTACATGTCTATTATATGTCTGATAAATATCTATTATATACATGTTATAATACTATATCTTTAATAATTCTGCTTGTAGCGATGATTTGATGAAATATCTAAGAAACAAACTTCATTGAATGCTTGCAAATAGCTGAAGCAAGGGAAATGTAATACCACGAGTTGAAGAACCAAAATGTCTATCTTTATGAAAAATGTTGAGGATATTTCAGAATGATGTAGAAACTATTATGTGCTCATACCTGCCATTTTTTACGAGCTTTAAACGAACTGCAGGGGGATTGATTCAACTAAACTTCGAATTATTATGTCAAACTACACGTTTATTATATGTCTAATAAATACTTATTATATATCTTTTATTATTTTGTTATATTTATTAATAAACACAATTCAGACATGTATTACTTATATACTAGATTTGTATGTATTCTTTCACACCTCAATGTCTATAACACACTATGTTACTCTTCTAACAACTATGGCTAAATGTAAAGAAAACATCATTGTTATATATATAAAATTAAAATATGTCAATGGAGTTGTCCTAACTGATGCTGCTACAAAATCATCAGTATAAAACATCCATCACTAAATGGAGAAATACAAATAATAATAAATCCCTCAAGCCTGCAAAAGCTAAACTCACTACCCAACAACAACACTGTATAGAATCAAGATTTACACTTTCTCATATATGCTATTGGAATGGCTAAAGGAACAAGCCTGAAAATTTCATCAACACATTTGGTGTTAAAAGCCTACCATGGTTTGAGATCACCAACAGTTTCAATAATCCAATTCGAAACCTTCTCACCTAGTCTCAAGTAAACAATTCTATCATGTGGCAATTTAGGCGTCAACCCGTTCAGAACTTGATGAAATGCATATCTAAGTTGAGTAGTTTGTGGAAAAAGCATCACTTGTTTCATTATTATATGTCAAACATCAGCGGTAACACCATTTTAAAGTTTCAAGATCTAGTAGAAATACTCAGCACCATCAACATCTTTTTCTCCACAAAAAAATTGAAAAATGCAGCCACCGTACTCTCATTTAATTTCCACTTATGCTTCTCAGCTTCAGCAATAGCTGATCTCAAATTCTCTAAAGCCAAGTCCAGTTATCACGTCTTCAACAAGAACATCATGAAACTCTCCCGAGTCTTGAAAAAGGGTCTTTTAACCCTCCCAACAGCATCTTTAAAGACAGCTTTCGCTTCTTCGATCATGTGCCAATTCAAGTAGGCTTATATAGCAAAGTTTGCTAAGAGTATAAAGTCATTCCAGAAGAAGAATAAGGATTTGATTTGCAAAAAATTCTAAAAGAAGAAGCGGAAACTTGAAGTTTGATGTAGAATGTATAGCTGATAATTTTAAAACCTTCAAGAATAGATCAGAGAATATAAACTTGGCATACTAAATTTGTAATTATGATTATATTTAAGCCTGTTTCCCTAAAAACCCTTATTTATAATTTACTTTAGGGTTTATGATTTATATAAATTGTTTTTAAATTAGGATTATTTTTTTATTTGCCATGTTTGCTTATAAAATTTGGGTTCTACAAATCTTTAATTTTGCAAAACTCAATAATAAGAATCTTATTCTTTCTTTTACATAAAAATTGGAAACATTTTTTCCTTTTACCCTTTTTCAAATTGATTTTGTCAACTATTATAACTACGTTATCTTTCTTATTTACTTTGAATTTTGCAACTTCAAACATTTATATCTCACAAACCGTTGATTTTTTCGAATCGATGCTTTGAAATATTATGTTCGTCTTAATTTTATCTTTAAAATGAAATACACTTTGATTTTTTCGAAAAATAAAATAATGTTTCGCAATATTATACAGTGTATAATTGTGGTATGATGCCCTTTTTTAGTGTTTTTTTATGAAGGCGTTACACATGGTATAAAGTTATATAATGAATTTATATAGATTTTTCTTCTCCTTTATGTTCATAACAATACTGATTTCCCCATAAAATTATAGCACGAAGACCTTAAACCTAATATGAAAGCTTTTATACATGGTATAATAGTGGTTATGTTTACAACAAAACTCACTTTCTAGTAAAAAAAAAAATTTATCGTAGTCTTATACATAGTATAATAGTTGTATACTACTCGTTTTTACAGCTTTTTCATGAAGGCCTTATATATGATATAAGAGTGGTATAATGTATTCTATATAGTTTTTTTTAAAATACATTATACCACTCTTATACATTGTATAACGCCTTCATGAAAAATTATAATTTTTATTATACAGCTATTATACTATGTATAAGATTGCAAAATTTTTTTATTTTTTCGAAAATTTAAAGTGTATGTCATTTTAAATATAAAATTAAGATAAATAAAATATTTCAAAGCGTTGATTAAAAAAAATTAACGGTTTGTGAAATATGGGGGTTTGAAGTTATAAAATTCAAATTAAATAGGCAAAAAAAAAATAGTTACAAGGAAAAATGGTAAAAGGAAAAAAAATCTAATAAAATGACAAAGTGAATATTTATTTCACATAATTGTAAAAGCAATAAAATCTAATATTTTTGAGTATACGTAAAATACCCTTTGAATTATCAAAAATATGTTTCCCATTTTTGTTATTTTGATAAGGTATGTTTGACATTGTTAAATACTATAACAATTTTTCATCTTCCAGTTTCTGTTTAAAAATAAGATTATGAATCATAATTTCAAACAAAATAATGGAAAAATTATTCAACTTTAATGAATGAGCTTTGATTGGGTTTAAGGGAAACCGGGCTGAATTAGTCTTGGACAAACATTTTTATTCAAAACTTGATACACCACCCCCATCCAAATTACTTGACAAACCACTTTATTCCAAATTATTTATATTCCAATCAGTCACATGCTCAAAAGTGTGTTTTCTTTTTTTTTAAATGCACGTATTCTTTTAATAAATCATTTGTTCATAATATTGTTTTACGTGTTTTTACTCACTAACCCATTAGTTACTTCATATACCTTTAAAATACCATGACGCTCTACTTATACTTTTTATGTTTTAGTTCAAAAAAGAAACTTACAGTTGACCACCACATAAAATATCCGAATATTCACTATTATAATTCGGGGAATATGAATATATATCATTTCAGTGCAAAACAAGTTACAGTTGGAAACAGATTGACTTTTACAACTACCTCTCAAAAAATCACTCCATTAACCATAGCCATAAAAATACACCGGAAGAGAGACGGTGGGATTGGTGGGACGGTGCTCCACCGGCTGCCAATAATTCCCCAATGCACATTATTCTGCTTGAGACACGTACTTTTATAAGTGTACCGTGACGATAATTTTTTCTATATTGTATCTCACCGGTTCTGCCAACCTGATTAATTCATTACGGGGCGTTTGATAGCAATGCAACACAAATAAGACCGAAAAAAAAGTAACAAAACCATTTGTGTGTTGACATAGATTAAAAACATAATTAATAAGAAGTCTTGATACATTCATGGTTATTCTAACTTAGTAGTTTTACCCTAATGCCCCTTTTAACTTTGAATTTTACTCGTAAACCCCCTCAATTAACTAGAAGTGTAACTGAGGGTCGCTTGAGTTGAGACGGGTCTTGGGTGCATAAGTTGAGGTGACTCTTAATGTCCTGTTACCAAATTAAGGTGGCTAACGAATATGGTCCATAGGAGCAATTGGTAAAAAAAATGTTATGGACAGCTAGTAAAAATTACTACAATTTTTGAATTTTCCTCCTGTCCTTTTATATTTGTCCTTCACATTCAAACCTTAACATTATCGACCACCAAAATTTCTTCATTCCAATTATTTATTGATTTATGTTGTGAATTTATCGAAAAATTATTAATTTATTTTTATTGACACAATCAACTTCATTATAATAGCATTTGTAATCAACAATTGGCTCTAGCAGAACAAATTCCATTTCATATTTTTCTGTTTTTTCTATTAATTTTACCATTTTTGTCTTGTTTCAATAGTTTCAAACATGTCAAAAGGTGCCGTTTTGAGTAAATTCTCTCTAGATCCCAATTTGCAATCCAAGATTCCAACTTTCTTTGTAAGATTATCAAAACAAGATTTACAATCTCAAATACAATCCATTTTCATGGCTAAACTGATTTTGAAATGCCAGCTGATCTTCTTGTTCTATACCATTCTTGTTTTTTCTGAAGCATCAGAACCTAGTTCTAGTTGTATTCTTGATTCTAAACTTTCCTCTTCAATAGCCAACTCGGATTGCAAATCGGACACCTGTTGCAGAGGTGTTCTTAATGAGTATTTATATGCATTAGCCCTAATGGCTAACAAAACTAGACAAATTTACTTAAATTCAACAGAGCAAAATGACTGCTTTGCTGCAAAACATAGTGAGCATTCGCAGAGCGGTTTTTTAGGCTGTAAAATCGAGTCGCTGACAGGCGGACGCGGTGGCTGCTCCAGCTACAGAAAATCAGACGTCCTTGACAAGTTGGGACACGTGGCAAAATTTCTAGATGAAGATTGTCAGTTCGTGAATTCGGATTGCAGCTCGTGCAATGAAAGATGGGAGGAAATCGGTGGATTATCGAGCAACAACGGAGATATGTGTAGTTTTGCTATTCTGATAACAGTAACTAGTAGTTTCATTAATGACAGGAAAAGGGTTCGGGCAATTTATGATTGTGTTTTGGACAGTAAATCTTTTCTAGGTAAAATAGTTTCCGGTATCCTTTTCGGTTATCGTTGAATTTTTCTGTTTGTTAACTTTAAGACGTTGTTTCTCTTCGCAGTGACAAATGGCGATAATAACAGGCAGAGAAGAAGTAACTCGATTTTAATCGGTGGATTAGTTGGACTAGCCGCAATAGTGTTCATCGCGGTCGTTATAACAGTATGGATCTATTTTCAGAAACGAACGCAAAAAAAGTCAACCGTAAACAGCGGTACTTATCAACGAATTATTCAATAGAATTAATAAATGCGGTTTATACGTTGGCTGTTGCTGATAATTTTTCGATGTTTGGACAGGAAAACATGACTCGTTTTGCAACGATAAATTCGACCACAAAATATCTCCGAAACAAATTTACTTGGCAACAGACAACCTAAGCGAATCAAACCTAATCGGGCAGGGCATAGCCGGGAAGGTCTACAGAGGGAAACTCCTCAACGGGCAGCACATTGCGGTCAAGCACATAATCAACGACGGATATTTAGAGACGTTTGTTCGAGAAGTGACAAGCCTGTCCCACATTAGACATCCGAACCTCGTAAGTTTGGTCGGATCTTGCGAACATAAAGATGAATGCTTCCTAGTTTACGAGCTTTGCCACAATGGCAACCTCTCACAGTGGCTATATAGTAAAGATAAAGTTCTTTCATGGATCCAAAGACTCGAGATAGCGATAGGCAGCGCGAGGGGCCTTTGGTTTCTCCATAATTATCAAGGAGGCTCGATTGTTCACCGCGATATTAAGGTAACAGGAAAATTTTTGTTCCGTTTTTTATTTGTTCTCTCACATTTATGCTGTTTTTTTATTAGCCGACGAATATTCTCATAGATGCTGAGTTTCAAGCGAAGCTTTCGGACTTTGGGCTGTCGAAAGTTATGGATATCGGTCAGTCGTACGTGAGTTCGGAAGTTAGGGGTACTTTTGGATACGTCGATCCTGAATATCGAAGAAATCACCGTGTAAATGCAAAGGGTGATGTGTATAGTTACGGAATTGTTCTACTACAAATCGTTTCGGGTCAGAGGGTGATCGATCTGAACTCGAGTAGACCTATGCAACTAAATAAAATGGTAAGAAGCCGAAAAATTTATAGTTCACCCATAATTTTCTTCGAAAATCAAACATTTCAACAAATTTTTTTCAGGCTAAGTTTTTGGCTCGAGGCGGTGATATAACAGAATTCGCAGACCCGAAACTGAATGGAGAGTACTCGGTTGAAGCTCTCGACTTAGTGATCAGATTAGCGTTGTCTTGTTCAGGGATTAAACAGGAAAGGCCGTCAATGGAGCAAGTTGTACTGAGATTAGAGAAAGCACTTGAAATTTCAACCCAAATGAAGTCAATCACATAATGTTTATCTGCGAATGTTGTCAAAATTACTAATTTTTATTGCATATATGAACTTGACATTGAGGTAACTAATTACATACTTATTGACACAAAAAGGGTAAAAGAATTACAAATATGGCATGTTTATACAAAGCTTCATAACTAAAAACACAGAAGCTGATTTATATATTAGCTCTTCAAAAAACACAGAGCTATTATGCAATTGCAGGCTATTATACAAAAGGCGAATGATAAACCTGATAAAAATGTGGGTTACCATACATGGACAGATCGTTCTCTTGGGAGAACGAGAGTTTTCGAGGTAGAGGAAATTCGTTCATGGAATTCATGAAGAACCCTAATGAGAGAACTTGCTTTCTTGCTAGCTCGGGAAGAGCCTTCGCTCATCAGGGAATACAACGAAACCATAAGAGAAGGGCTCTTTACCAATAGAGCCAAAACATCGGTACCGCCATTGATGCACAAAGCAAGCAAGCAACAAACACATTGCTCCTTTGCTGCTCTTGACGTGGCAGAATCAACAATCCCCATAATTTGGACCAATTGGCCGGTTCGAACCACTGCTTTTGCCCCCTCAGGTTTGTCTGATAAACTAGCTAAAACAGCTAAAGAATCCGTTACAATTTCTTCATTTTCGGAAGATGTTAAAACATTAAGGAGCAATGGAATTGCTCCTGCTTTAATGACCCTCCAATGGTTGCCAGGGTGCATTAACAACCCGAAAATCGCAACCAATCCGTTCTTTCTAGCGCGATCATTTCCATCCTTGACTAACTGTAACAAACCATTTATAGCCTCGCTGTTTTCCCCGATCGATTTTCGGTACTCCTCTATTGAAGCAAGGTAAAACAATGTGGCAGCAGCATTTTGCTTAGCCTCCATTGTCAACCCTTTATTCAACACGTGTACAATCAACTCAGCTCCTCCATTCTCAACAATCACAGATTTCGTTGTTTTCGAGTGCTTCGAGAGATTCAGCAGACCTGCAATGGAATTCTCTTGACACAAACTATCATTAGACAGTAACAGCTTTACTAGACACGGAATCACTCCGGCTTCTAACAAGCAAGAACGATTAAAAATGCTTGCTTTGCTTAAAAGCCGAATCTCATAGGCCGCTTTGCTCTTCTTTTTGGTATCTCCATTGGTAAGGTTACCAGCAAGAAGGCTAGCCACCATTTTCAGAGCTGCCTCGGCTGCCAAACTTCCAGGATGAACTGTTCTGCTTATGTCGCGCTTTTTTCTGTTAGATTCGGCAGCAGGGATTCCGTTTTCGATGCAGTAGTTCTGAATCAGCCCCTTTAGCACCAAATTTGGGGTTAATTCGGTGGTTTCGAGCCTCTTCCCTGTATTGGGACAAGTGCGATTTCCAGCTCTGAACCATTTCAATATGGAAGATCGATCGTAAGTGTGACCTGTCTCGATTGTGACTGGATCTTTCATCATCTCTAGCTTTATTGGGCATAGAAAATCATCGCTGTTGAGACATCTAAGGAGTTGGTTGCTACGATTATCATCAATTTGGGGGATTTTGAGATCAATTGAATCGAACAGCACGCATCTAGAATAGATCATGAAACTCATCAATCCACTTAAGAACGGCAGTTTTCTTCTCTTTTCTTCGTCATTTGAATACTCGAATCCAATCTCTGATTCGAGCAGCTTGATTTCTGAATTGCAGTCGCTCCATGTTTGAACTCCAATTGAATCCAAAACTCTTTTTACGATGTTCCTATCAGGATCAACGCCATTTTCGAACTGATTCAAGATGAACAAAACATCTTCCATGACCGATTTGTCGTCTGGATCAACTCCGAATCTAGCTCTCTGAGCTTGCGTCTTCACAAGCTGAACCAACTCCTTCACTTCAATCGATACATCAAGCAACCAGAGCGGCAAAATATCCAGAGCTACAGCCATAGCCCGAGAAAAATCCCGGAACTGATTGGCCGCCTGCTCCGAATTCATCGCCATGAACAAACGAGCGCCGTCGCAGGTGCAATCTTCAAGCAAGAACCGGATCTTCTGTAGATCCAAATGGAGCTCCGAGAAACAAAGAGATAACGAATCGGGTAAACCCGATCCACTCACTACCCGTATTTCATCGAATAATAGAATCAAGTTACTGACAAGTCGAATAATCTCGCCGGCGTTTTTAGCATTAGTAGAGAAAACTATGGACTTGTACTCACAAATATCGGTAGCTAGGTCGGTTAATGAAGTAAGCAGAGTTGAAAGATGGACACTATCGCAGGGATAAACCGCCGGGGATGTAAATATCCGGCGAGAAAACCCGTCAACCTTTCCGATCATCTAAAGAAAACAAAAAATAAAAGGAAAGGAAAGGAAAGTTGGAAATTGGAAATTGGAATTTAGCGTTTGGATTTGGATTTGATTTTTTTTTTCAATGGCGGTTTGGAGTGTGCCGTCTGCAAAAGCAATCAGATATAAAGAGAGAGGGTCAGCGGATCTAGAGGTGGACACGCGTCAGCATATTATTTGGCGTTGACATAATGGGCGGTGAGATTAGGGCCCACGTGGTGAACAGTGAGGTGGGGTTTTTTAGATGGGATCAAGGCGGGTTCGTAGAGTGTTTCGAGCTCGTACTAGATTTGAGTGTGAGATAGACACGTGGCGGAAGATGATGGGGTAGTATCGTGGGAGTGAAGGTACGTGAAAAGTGGTAGCCGACATGGTATGGAATTGAGAGTTGTAATTAAACGTATAAATTATGGAAATGGAATTATGGAGACGAAGTTGCCTTTAGTTTCTATGATGAATTATTGAATTCAACAATAATTTTACAATATACGACCCTAGAATGTGAACTTGTTTTTATTATATCAATTTTCAGAAATTACTTTACTCCTTTTCTAATATTACGAGTCATTTTTAGGGAACTATAAGCAAATTCTGTTCTTAGGTAATATATTATCTTTTTATAATAAAGAAATAATAATTACTTTTTGTTTCATATTTGATTTTTTTCATTCCAATATTTGTTATCATTTTTCTATATTCTTCTTCTTCTTCGTGCTCTATCCTCTTTTTTCTTCTTTTTCGAATCAGGATCTTATCAAATCATGATTTTTTACAACGATTTCATCAATTTAAAATTCATTTTCATTCTAGATAACATTGTTATCGATCTTGATTTGTCTTTTCTGTTATTTTTTCAGTGATTTCTAGTTTATTCAGATCTTCTTTTGTTGCAATCTGTTTACTTTGATTCTTCCTTGCTTTATTTTCTTCTACTTTTTCTAGATCGTGATTTGTTCAATTTCGATATTTTTTCTTAATCTCAATTTGCGCAATTTCGAAATTTATATTTTGGATTGCAATTTGTTTCAGTTATTCGATCATTTTCTAGCGTGTTTAGTTTTCCTCCGAGTCCAGGTTTGTACGATTATATTTTCTGAATTTTCACATAGCTTTTATGGAAAAATTTTGCTATTTTATTTCATTATGGTGAAGTTTTTTTTACTGAAGAATATAGTCTATTAAATCAAATCACATGCAATAACATGTGATTTATAAAGTCCCCCTACACGTTGAACAAATGATTTTTCAAGTTTCTCAAAGATGATGATTGTGATGTGATTGTTGATAAGTCTCTTAGTTTTTAATTTTCAAAACGAATAATATTATTCAGACTAATAGGTTTTGTTGAACCCAGTAGGGTGTAAAATAGGTCAGAAGGGGGAGTGAATGACTCTTTTTCGAGTTCACTGTTTAACTTCAAAAGGTCGCTTCTGAAGTATCTTCTGAGTAATTATTCTTTACCTAGAATCCCCTTTTTATGTGTAAGTGTTATTAGATGCGGAATTAATATAACACAAAATAAAGGAGCAGAGTAAGAAAAGTGCAAACAAAGATTTTATCCTGGTTCAGCCTTTGCCTAATCCAGTCCTTGGAAACTCCCGTCCAAGATTTAATCCACTATTATCTCTTCTTCTGGTGAAGAGTAAACCCTTTACAATGCTTTGACTGAAGTACCCTCCAACAGTCTTTGCTGAGTTATACCAATACAGAAGTACCGTTCTTCTATATCTGAGGCTTTGAGATTTGTCTCTCTTAAGTACCTTCCTTATGAGATTACCTAGCTCCCTCACACTAACTTACCCTCAGCTTAGTGTGATTTACAACAGTTTATAAGAGAATGAATTATGTGAACTTTTGAACTTTGTTTCAGTTAGTTCAATTACAAACAGATGAGATTTGAATGTTTGCTATAAGAAGGTTGTAAGTAGATTAAGAATTGATTCACTCTTTAATAATTTTAAGATTCGTCAACCTTCTCCAGTGCCAGAATTCATCCTTTTATAGAGGGAGATAATGTTTCCATTGATATTAGGACCGTTGCTAGCAATACTGCCGTTGTTTTCAACTTTGTTTCCGTTAGAGAGCTTGTCCAACTCTGATCCGCGCTATGATGTATCAGGTTGATTTTTGGGGGTCCACTTTGTACTTTAGATACGTATCAGAATAGCAGGTGAGATTTGTTCTTGATTTTGCAACAACTTTTATCTTATAGCAGACTGAAGAACAGAGCACGCGGTGGCATTAAATGCGAAGTTAGCTTTCTTGACTTTTAGGCACCGAAAGACTAAGTTGACCTTTTACAATCCTCAGATAATGATCTTCTGACTCATCTGACTTTGATAGCTTCAAACTCTTCTGACGAATCCTTGTGCTTCTGAGGTGACTTCTTTCTGAGCCTTGCTTCTGAACTCAGAACTTATAAAACTATATTTTCTTCAGAATCCAACAATCTCCCTCATTTTGTTGGTTTTGAGTGAAGTCAAGCATAGGATGCACTTACTCCCTCATACTCCCTCATAATCTTATACATATGTTCTGATTAATGAATTACAAGGAAGTCAGTACAACGAAGAGTTGTACTCTTGAATAGAAGTAAAAACTTTTTATTGATAGAGCTTATTTACAAAGTTTTTACAAAAAATGAATTCAAAATTACAAAGGTTTTTCTTTAAGTGCTAGAAATCCATCTTGATGAGTCATCTCTGGCTGATCTACCTCCATGGTGCTACTTGAGGGTTGGTAGGAAATCATCCGCCTTTTCCAGATCTCCTTGAAGCTGTGCTTGTCCTTCTCCCTCCACTCAGCACCAACAAGCTGAGCAACTATCTTCTGCTCATAAAGCGCAAACTTATGAATGACATCTTGAACAACCTTTGCATTTACTTGAAGAGGAAGGGCAATCTGCTGAATCAGCCTTGCAGCTTTGCTGGGAACAGAGGGAAAGATGCTTTCAAGGATCACTTGGAGAGCATTCTGATTCCATATCCACTGAGTGTTAAGCCCATTCACCAGATGCTGCAGGAATGGAACGATCTCACTGTTATGTGAGCAGAAGGAGTGAAGAGATAAGCCACCAAGCTGATTACTAAGTCCATCAATGCTTTTCTGAAGGGCTTCTGAAGTGCTTGTATTCCTTACCACCACTATATCCCTGGCTTCAGTTATGGTCTTGGTAAGGGCAGCAGCATACTTCTGAATATGTTCCTCCATTTCATCCACAGCCTCACCTTTCTGAGTAGACCTGTTCGTCGGGCAGGCCGGGCAGGGTTTGGGCCGGGCTTGATGGGCTTTTTACAAAAAAATTAACCCAAGCCCGGCCCAAGCCCGTACTTTAGAACTTCGGGCTCGAGCAGGGCTAACAAGGTCATTCCCAAGCCTGGTCCAAGCCCATGAATATTTTATTTGTTATTAATTTTTTTATTAAATTAATAGAAAAAATATAAAAAAAGTCAAAATATGTTTAAATTTTAAATATAATTGCATTGTTTACTTAAAATCTTTAAAATTTAGAAACATTCTTTGTAACCAAGTATAAAAATTTAATAGGATAAAATATAAAATCTTAAAATAATAATAAATTTAATGTATAAATATATAAAATTATTCGTCGGGCAGGGCTCAGGCCGGGCTTGGGTATTTATATAAAAACCAAGCCCGGCTCATAAATCTTCGGGCTTTGACGGGCTTGGGCTAAGGCCGGGTTTTATAAAAAAATGCATGTCCAAGCCCGGCCCATGGAAGAGGCCTCGAGCCGGCCCGGCCTACGAACAGGTCTATTTCTGAGTAAAGGTAGTCTCAGTGATCTGCTTGTGGGCTCTTTCAACAGCCTTGAAGATTTCTGACTTCAATTGCCTCTTAGAATCTGCAATAGCCTTGAGAGTTTCAGCCTTGGATTCATTCATATGCTTCAACATCTCATCAAGACTACTTTGGATTCTCCCTTGCTGCCACAGACAGAAGGCATTCTCAGTTCTGAGCGCCTGCACCTCACTCTTCGGCACCATAGAATATTCAGTTATTGTGCACTCAATGGCAATCCCCAGAGTAGAGATTACATCTGCTATCTGCTTCTGGGTTATCTCCTTCACCCCACTAACTTCATTATGGATTATCATCAGCCCCTTCTCACCATCTTCCATTATCCCATTCAGCTTTTCTACAGACTGTAAGATATCCACATAGTTGCTTAGCCTGGTCTCCATGAGTGGCTGCAGATGCTGGATCAGCTCAGAGCAAATTTGGCTTGGTAAAAAAATCTCATCATCCCTTTCCATGATGATTTGCGCCTGTTTTGAGATGAGAGCCATACTCTGGGCAAGTTGACGGTTGAAGGGGGTAATCTTGATGTCCACAATGGAGTTATTTAGACGAAAAGCCATTGTGAGAAGATCATCAAGAGTCTTCCCAATATGATGGAGGGAAATTACAGGTACTGGTGCTCTGGAGTTTGCTCCCTCAGCAATATCCCCCATCATCCATCCCCTACTTTCAAGGGATTCATCCCCATAGATCCTCTGTTCAGTAGGTTTGGGGATCAAAGTAAGAGAACTGTTGGGATCCACTAGAATCTTCGAATTTGAGCGGAGTTGCTACTGTTGTTGCTGTTGTTTCTGCTGCTGCTGCTGAGTCTTGGATTTCCTCATGATCTAAGCATCATCATCCTCACTCTCACATCCTCCAGCAGGACTTCATCTCTCTTCTCATTTTCACCATTCTTTTCATCTTCCTCCCTTATATCCTCTGGCCTTATATTGTGTTTGGCAAAAACTGAGCAGGCCATAACAACAAACTCATCAGCAAGATCTAATGCTGATGGTTGAACACCCATTCAGCCACCACAGTCCCCTGAACTTTCTCCTTCTGAAGAGCTGATAGGAATGGGTCTTCTTGTAGCATAATCTCTTTCAACAAATATTGCTTATCAGTCTCTTCCTCCTTGTCTCCATTCTTCTCCTCCTTAACTTCATCCTTCTTTGTTGAACGTCATCTTTCTTCTCTTCAAACTGACCCTCCTCCTTGCCAACTTCAGCTTTCTTAGCCTCTACCTCAATCTCCTTTGATATCTTTTAAGCGATAGATACTGCTACTTCAAGAGGATCTATGTTAGATGTTGGATATCCTTCTGGAGTAGATAGGAATTGTCGTGGTATCTCAAGAGAAGCAGTGAAGAGATGAGATGGATCAAATACTGACTTTTGTTGATCCAGAAGAGGAGATTGTGGCTTCTTCTCCAACAGAAAGTTGGTAGGATTTGCCACTTTTGGAGGGGCTAAACTTGGAACCACTACAAGAGCCCCTAAGGGCAAGTTAAAATCTATAGAGGTCCCTTCCAAGACCTTACCATCCAATTCCTCTGAGTCATCCTCCTCTGTCTCAGAGGTGCTCTTCTCCTTCATCTTAGAAATAAACTCCTCTGGAGCAGGAGTTCTCTTTCCTTTTGACAGAGATCTCTTCTCTGCTTCCTCTACTGCAATCCTTATATCTCCTACAGTTCCTTTCCGAGGGACATGAGTGAAGACCTCCACTATACTTTGATTGTAGGCCTTAATCATATCATCTTTGTCAGGATCATCTTCTGCAACCACAATTAGCCATAAGTTATGGCCTTCTTTTTCCTTTGCCTCTTCTCTTTCTTTTCTTCTTCTTTCTCCTTAAACTCCTCAACCTTCTCTACCTCCTCTTTCTTTTCTTTAACAAACTCATTCTTATCCTCGCTTGGAATGACCATTTCAGGATCAAATTCTCCCCTCTTCCTTTTGGTAAAAATACGGATGGGTTGTTTATCCTCATAATCTCCTGAGCTACTCTCCTTTGAGGGTCTTTGCACGTACTGGAATTTGTTCATGGAATATGTGATTCTTTGAGCCTTCCCTTCAATCACTTCAGCAGGAGTTATTAATACTACCTCAGCAACAAGTACCTTACTTCTGCTGATTCTGCATCTCTTTACCTTAGGAACTTCTTCCGATTTCAGCACAGGTTTCCTCTACCTCTTGGAGGAGACTTCCTCAACCCCTTTAGCCACTTCACCCTTCTTTGCTACCCTCAGCTCTTTCTCTCTTCTCTTCTTCATTATATCCTTCTTCAAAGCCTCCTCCCTATCCCATTTCATTCCATAATCTACATTCTTGTCAAGGGTCTCCTTTACAATCTCGCTTCCTAGAGACCCATCTTCCTCAGAGTAGTCCACTCCACATGTAGCCACGATTCTACTGATGAGGCCACCAAGTGTGCATTTGTGGTGTAGCATGTGTTGCATTATAATAACTGGCCAGTTGACCTTCTTCTTTTCCACCAAGTGTACCAAGATGTAGTGCTCATAGCTTGAAACTACATTGGTGGAGTTCATCTTTTAGAGAAGAAGGTGAGACATAATAAACGGCTAATACCTCGGCTCTTGAGGCATGTGAGTGCTGATCTTCTTACCGAACTAGCCTTTTGGCATGAAGGCTTTTCTGTTGTAGCTCAGGTCATCTTCACATCCCCTTCTGAGAGCGATTCCTTCATCCTTCAGATTTAGAAGTTCTGCCAAGAAGGCAGGAGTAATTGTAATCTCCATGCCTTTAACCATAGTTTTGAGCTCTTCCTCGCTCATTGTGCACTTCTGAGGTTTTGGTAAAACTCTCGAAAAATTGTTGGGTAGGTTGGCTCCTTAAGTCTGATCCATGTATTGAAATGGTGGAAATCAATGGTTGTTTTAAATGTGGATGCTTCAAGAAAGGAGTTATCACCCAGAAATTGCTGGGAGATGACGGTAGAGGGATTTGACCTGTATAGAACAGGTTCAAAGGTCTTTGGAAGGATTTTATGATGACTTGCTCTTTAGAATCAGCTTTTGATGATCTAGTTCTCTTGGGTGCCATTTGAGAGAGAGGTTTAGGGAATTAGGGTTTTTTAGAGAAGAAAGGATTTTTCAGCGAATTTGAAAAAGCTCTGAGAATTTTGGTAAAGTTTTTGGATGATGAATAGTCTTTTCTTTTATATAGAGGTGGTTTCAGAGGGATGAAAAAATAATTTACCACAATAACGGTTTCAGCATTTACCTTTTAAAATACAGGTAACCTTCAAAAACGGGATTAATGGATGAATATGAACAGTTTTAACCTAAAGATCCGGCTTGGGATTCGGGTTTTTGAATTTTGAAATGTGGAGTAGTTCATGAATTAATTCTTCTAAGACATGGCGCTATCCTTTAGTTTCAGAATATGACTGTCGCTTCTGAGACACATTTTACTTCTAAGTGATTACTCCTTCTTCTGAGTACTGTTCACACTGGATTGTTCATACCAATTTCTCTTCCGAGGAAAGTGAATTGATCTTTGCTCAGAGGTTTGGTGAAGATGTCAGCTCTTTGTTCTTCAATGGAGATGTATACCAGCTTAACTTCTTTCTTGAGAATATGATCTCTTATGAAATGATATCTGATGTTAACATGTTTCATCCTACTGTACTGAACTAGATTCTTTGACAGACCAATTACGCTCATATTGTCGCAGAGAATCTCTATGCATTCTGTCTTGACTCCATAGTCTTCAAGTTGCTGTTTGATCCATAGTGCTTGTGCAATACAACTTCCAGCAGCCATGTATTCAGCTTCTGTAGTGGATAGAGCTACTGAGGTCTGTTTCTTGCTGTACCAAGAAACGATATTATTTCCCAGAAAATGACATCCTCCAGTATTGCTCTTCCTCTCCAGTTGATCTCTTCCATAGTCAGCATCAGTGAATCCTTGTAATGAGAAGTCTCCATTATTTCGATACCACAATCTGGCTTCAATGGTTCCAAGCAGATATCTAAGGATTATCTTTTCCATGCTCAGATGTGATTCTCTAGGATCACTTTGATATCTTGCGCAATAATAGACTGCATAGTGAATGTCAGGCCAGCTTACAGTTAGATATAACAGAGAGCCAATCATTCCTCTGAACATCTTCTGATTAACCTTCTTGCCTTCTGAGTCTTTGCTGAGTATGGTGTTGGATGCCATAGGGGTTGACATTTCCTTTCCATCTTCCATACCAAATTTCTTCAGAATCTCCTTGGTATACTTAGATTGATTGATGAATATTCCATGTGAACTTTGTCTGATTTAGAGACCAAGAAAGAAGGTTAATTCTCCCATCATTGACATGTCCAATTTGAATTTCATTTGAGAACTGAATTCTTTGCACATTCTTTCATCAGTGGCTCCGAAGATGATGTCATCAACATAGATCTGAACAAGAAGTATATTCTTGTTCTTTCTTCTGATGAATAAGGTTGTGTCTGTCTTATCTCTGATGTATCCCTTTGAGGTGAGAAAGCTTGTTAGTCTTTCATACCAGGCTCTGGGTACTTGCTTCAGACCATATAGAGATTTCTTCAGCTTGTATATATAATGGGGAAATTTTGAGTCTTCAAAGCCTGGAGGTTGCTGGACATAGACTTCTTCTAAGATGAGTCCATTAAGGAAGGTTCTCTTTACATCCATTTGATACAATTTGAATTCCATATGAGATGCAAAGGCATATAGGATTCTTATTGCTTCAAGTCTAGCTACTGGCGTAAATGTTTCATCATAGTCTATCCCTTCTTATTGATTGTACCCTTGGGCCACAAGTCTTGCTTTGTTTCTCACTATATTTCCTTCTTCATTAAGCTTGTTTATGAATACCCACTTGGTGCCAATGATAGATTTGTTCTTTGGTCTTGGAACAAGATCCCATACATCACTCCTGGTGAACTGGTCCAGCTCTTCTTGCATGGCCATCATCCAACTTTCATCATGTTCCGTGTCTTCAAATTTCTTTGGTTCTATAATAGAGATGAAAAATGCTGGATGACTTGTCATTCTATTGAGTTATTTTCTGGTGAGAACAAGATTCTGAGGTGCGTCAAGGATCAGTAATTCTGGATGGTCCTTCTTGGTTCTAGTTTCTCTGGGTAGATCATGATGAACAGATACCTCCACTACTTCTGGTTATTTTTCTTCGTCTTCATGTTCTGAGAATTTGATCTCAGATGGTTCATCCTTTGTTGACTTTACTTCTTGAATTGGCTCAGAGGATTGTTTATGTGAGATAGAACCTCCATCTTCCTCTGAGCTCCTTCTTCTTCCTACATGGTTAGTTTCATCGATATCTACATGTACTGACTCTTCTAATGTTGCTGTTCTTTTGATGAATACTCTATAAACTTTGCTATGTGTTGAGTAGCTAAGAAAAATTGATTCATCAGCTTTAGGATCAAACTTGCCTAGTTGCTCTTTATTTTTTAATACAAAATATTTACATCTAAATGATTTAAAGTACCAAATCTTAGGTTTTCTACCTTTCCAAATTTCATAGGGAGTTCTATCAATTACTGATCTAATGTTTACCCTATTTAATATGTAACAGGCAGTGTTGACTGCCTCTCCCCAAAAATATTTGGGAAGGTTGTTGTCACTCAGCATAGACCTAGCCATTTAAACTAAGGTTCTGTTTTTCCTCTTAATAACACCATTTTGTTGAGGGGTGTGAGGCGCAGAGAAATTGTGTTCAATTCCTCTTACATCACAGAAACCAGCGAATAATTTATTCTCAAATTCTCTACCATGATCGCTTCTTATTTTAGACAGAAGGACTCCCTGTTCTACTTCAATTCTGTTACAAAATCTAGAGAACCCTTCATAGGCTTCATCCTTGCTACTTAGCAGGATAACCCATGTATATTTGGAATAATCATCCACTTTAACCATGGTATACCTATGTCCACCCATGCTCATGGGAAGAACAGGGCTAAACAGTTCTAGATGAAGTAATTCTAAGACTCTTTTAGTTGAGAAGTCAGATTTAGATTTAAAGCTTTTCTTAAATTGCTTTCCATACTGGCAAGCACTACACAAGTGATCCTTTTCAATGTTTAAGCTTGGCAAACCCTCAACAAGTTTCTGTTTGATTAATTTGGTCAGAAGATTCATGTTAGCATGTTCCAACCTTCTGTGCCAAAACCATGACTCTTCTTCTTTAGTCATTAGACATATATCTTTCTTTGAATTATCACTTAGAGTAATTATGAACACATTATTGACTCTAGAAGCATATATCAAGGTTTTATTTGACTTACAGTCAATGATGAAGCATCCTTCTGAGTCGAAGATGACTTTTCTCTCTTGATCACACAACTGGGCAACACTCAGAAGATTGAACTTTAATCCATCCACAAGGGAAACTTCTTCAATTTTGATTGCTGCTCCAATGGTTCCTTTACCAATGATTTTTCCCTTTTTGTTATCCCCAAAGCTTACACTTCCATATCTTTTATGTTATAATGAGATGAATGATGTCTCATTTCCTGTCATGTGTCTTGAGCATCCACTGTCTATATACCAGATCTGTTAACCTTCTGTGGATCTAAGACTTATCTGCAAAAGCAGATGGTTAGAATTTTCGAACCCAATTTCCCTTGGGTTCAGATGCATTATGAATTAAATCAGGCCATTCATAAGAATCATAAAAATAATTTTTGTGTCTACACATAGAAGTTATATGATTCTACTTTCCACAAAAGTTGCAGAAGACCCTCACAGCTTTTCTGATCTTTTCTTTCTGTAGAGTTCTGGGAGATGGACATAGATCAAAAGGTTCCTGAAGTGGTTTCCTCTGAGGTATGACTCTTCTTCTGACTTGTAGATTTCTCTGAGTCATCTTCTGATATCCACCTTTCTGATGACTATCTACATCATACTTGTATCCATATTCCTTATAGCTCCTTTGTCTCGAAGCTGAGGATTCACCTTGATGTATCCTTTAAGCATTTGGCTTTTAAGAGATGTTCATCTTCTACGTATCCTTCTTCTGATGTTGTGCCTTCTGCTGAGGATACTCATTCTTCTGAGGTACTGACTTTACGGGTAGAGTTATTTTGACCGATATATGTCCTTCTACCAACATTACTCTTCTGTTGAGATTGGTAGTGTTGACTCCTACCAGAACCAATTCTTTCTTGAGCTTCTCAACCTCAGTTTCAAGCTCACCTTGCCTCTTATGAATAGCTTTGGTGGAGTTATCTGTGGCTATATCTCAGATACAGAAGTCTTCAAAGTCTTCTTCTAGAAGCTTCATGTGCTTCTTGTTCTTTTTAACCTGCTTATAAATTTATGCAAATAATTGCATGATTTCATCAGGGATATTGAATTTGGAGTTTACCTCATCATTCACATGTTGAGATTTTTCTTCTGAAGATGATACTTTCTCTGTGCTACTATGCCAGGACTCAACTGTTGGGTGCATATCATCTGCAACCATGAAGCATATCTGAGCAGTTTCTTCATTTTCTGAGGAATCAGCAGAGCTTTCATCTTCACTATCACTCCATGTTGCCACCATAGCTTTCTTTCCTTTATCCTTTCTTAGCTTTGGGCAGCTTGATTTGATATGTCCTTCCTAGTGACATTCAAAACATGTTATAGGTTTTTTATTCTCACCTTTGGTTTTATCCTCAGATTTTCTGAAGTTGTTTTTCTTCTAGAAGTCTGACTTCTGAGGAAGGCTTCCGTTCTTCTGGAATTTTTAAGGAGTCATTGAGTTCTTCTTTAAGAACTTCTTGAATCTTCTCACCAGCATGGCCATATCCTCATCATCCTCTGATGAACTTTCACAGACTTCTTCTGCTCTTAAGATTATTGCCTTCTTTGCTTCATGCTTTGACTTTTCTTTCTTTTGGAAGTTCTACAAAGATATTTCATGAGTAATTAATGAACCAATAAGCTCATCATACCTGTAAGTTGTGAGGTCTTGAGCTTCTTCCGTGGCAGTCTTTTTCGCCTGCCACTTCTCAGTTAAGCTTCTGAGAATTTTCTTTATTTGCTCCTTTTCTGAGAAGTTTTTTCCTAATCTTTTAAGCTCATTAATGATGTTAGTGAATCCTGCATTCATGCTTGATATTGATTCACCTTCCTCCATCTCAAATAGCTCATAGAGACGGAGATTCTGGTTTATCTTGGATTCCTTGACCTTGTCGGTTCCTTCGTAGGTCACTTCAAGTTTTTTCCATATCTCCCTGGCACTTTCACATCCTGAGATCTTATTATATTCTGCAGCATCTAAGGCACAATGTAGAAAGTTAATTGCAGCTGCATTACTTTGTAATTTCTTCATATCAGAGTCATTGTATTCAATCTCAGGTTTAGGAGAGACTACCCCATCTACAGTGGTAGTAGGAATGTATGGTCCATTGGCTATAGCAAGCCATGCATACATATCCTGTGACTGTATGAAATTATTCATTCTATTTTTCTAGAATGTATAATTCTATCCAAAGAACAGTGGGGGTCTGGGTACAGGCAGCCCTTCTGGGAGTATCTGTGTATTCATATTTTTAGGCAGGTGTTTCATGCTATTTTCACCCATATTAATCATTTACTCAAGATATATTATATCTAATTTTTTTAGTTAAGCTATGATACCAATTGCTGAACCTAGTAGGGTGTAAAATAGATCAGAGGGGGGGTGAATGACTCTTTTTCGAGTTCACTGTTTAACTTCAGAAGGTCGCTTCTGAAGTATCTTCTGAGTAATTATTCTTTACTCAGAATCCCTTTTTTATGTGTAAGTGTTATTAGATGCAGAATTAATATAACATAAAATAAAGGAGCAGAGTAAGAAAAGTGCAAACAAAGATTTTATCCTGGTTCAGCCTCTGCCTAATCTAGTCCTTGGAAACTCCCGTCTAAGATTTAATCCATTATTATCTCTTCTTCTGGTGAAGAGTAAACCCTTTACAATACTTTGACTGAAGTACCCTCCAACAGTCTTTGCTGAGCTATACCAATACAGAAGTACCGTTCTTCTATATCTTAGGCTCTGAGCTTTGTCTCTCTTAAGTACCTTCCTTATGAGATTACCTAGCTCCCTCACACTAACTTACCCTCAGCTTAGTGTGATTTACAACAGTTTATAAGAGAATGAATTATGTGAACTTCTGAACTTTGTTTCAGTT
>CATIWQ010574753.1:0-28612 GCA_949673415.1 Euphorbia schlechtendalii
ATATATATGAAATAGGGTAATTAATGCTTTTACAATGAATATAATTGATTTGTAACAGTTTGAAATAGAGCTGTTACAACAATAACTCCTGTGAAATCGCATCATGAAAGATAGTCGCGATCATGACTTTCTCCGTACAGAAATAGAATGTTTTGACAACTTAATTCACGAGCGCGATATAGGTCGCGATCGAGATATGTTTAAAATCCAAAATATTTTTCACTTTTTTTTTATTTCTAAAACCACACTAACTTCAAATACACAGAAATAATAAAAATATACTACTATATATTACTATATATATATATTAGAAAACATAAGAGATTTAAGTATCAATGGAGTTTCCCAACCCCTTGACTTCATATTCATGGATTAAATCCAACTTAACAACTTCTTAGATGCAAGATCGATCAAGTCAAGTTTCATGCATATATCTTCATCCATTGGATATTTATCAGCCTTATCCATGTTAAATTCAACAGCATTGTCACCTATCCTTAATTTAATTTTACCTTCCGACACATCTATCAATGCTTTGCCAGTATGCATAAAAGTTCTTCCTAAGATTATAAGAAATTTTTCATCATATTCAAAATCTAGCACAACAAAGTCTGTTGAAAAAAAAAATTTATCCACCTTAACTAGCACATCTTCAATTATGCCATAAGGACATTTAATAGACTAGTTGTCCTTTTAACTTCATCATCAAGCTTCAACTCTTTGAAGAGCAATAAAGGCACAAGATTTATACTAGCCCCAATATCACATAAACATTTTGGAAAGGAAATGTTTCCATGTTCACATGGTATAGTGAAACTTCCTAGATCTTTATGTTTAGTGGGCATCGTAGTACTTATTATTTTGTTACAATCTTCAGTTAAAGATACTTTCGATATTCCTTCTAAACTACACTTACGAGATAAAAGTTCTTTAATAAACTTACCGTAGTTAAGAATCTGTGTAATGTCTTCAATGAATGAAAGATTGATTTCCAGACCTTTATGTTTGTTGATGAACTCAATGAATTCCTTATCCTAATTCTTCTTCTTCATTCTTTGTGGAAATGGTTGTTGAGGGGGATTAAACTTTCCAAATTTAGGTTGTTCATCCACTCCTACTTTATCATTTGATTTACTCGGATAATCATCCGGTACTTCAACAACATCATTAGCAAGCGTACCCGAAGGATTTGGTTTATATAGTAATTTACCACTATGAAGGGCTATAGCATACATATTTTCCTTAAGATTTCATTCTGTGTTTCGAGGCAAATGGCCTTTTCCCCTAGATGGAATAGCACTCGCTAATTGACCAACTTTTATCTCCAAATTATGAATAGAAGATGATTGATTTTTAAACATTTGATCCATCTTATTTTCTAACTTCTTGTAACATTCCTCAGACTCTTTGATTTCTTATTACAAACTCATTCCAGCAATTTGTCTATCTTACATGTTAATTGCCCTATTCTATCATTACTTTGATAATTCTTTTGTTGATTATCACCATACTTCCAATTAGAACTCCTATAATTATTTCCATTATTGCCATAAGAATTCCCTTGACTCTGAACATGGGTTAAACTTACACTCAAAAGCAGTGTGTCCGATTTGACCACAATTTTCACGTGTCAAAGGGTTACTCTTATTTATATGCATATTGTCTATCTTATGAGATAATGCAGATATTTGCGCTTGCATAACAAAAATAGGGTCTAATTCATTGACCTTTTTAA
Source organism: Euphorbia schlechtendalii (assembly GCA_949673415.1). Taxonomy (NCBI): domain Eukaryota; kingdom Viridiplantae; phylum Streptophyta; class Magnoliopsida; order Malpighiales; family Euphorbiaceae; genus Euphorbia; species Euphorbia schlechtendalii. The sequence goes on from CATIWQ010574753.1 coordinate 1,736, forward strand.
CTGAACTAGAAGATGTAGATGCAGCATGCGAATGAGTAGGAGTAGTAGTACTTACTTGTGCTCTCTCCACTGGCCACATACTATTGTTATGTACCATATCTTCCAAAAGATCAAAGGCTTCTTAACTAGTTTTCTTCATAAGAGATCCCACAACCATAGCATCAATCTCTCCTCTTATTGCATTATTTATTCCATTTGTAGAAAGTTTGCAGAATCACATTCTGGGGTGAACCATGATGAGGACAAACTCGTTGAAGTTCCTTAAAACGTTCCTAGGATTCATACTAGGATTCACTATCCTTCTTAGTAAAGGAAGTGATTTCTTTAATGAGTCTTACGATTTTGGCTAAAGGGAAATATTTAGTTAGAAAGGCTTGGGCTAATTGATTCCAAGTGGTGATTGAATTTGGGGGTAATGAATTCAACCAAACTTTCACTTTATCACAAAGCATAAATGGAAATAAGTGAAGTTTCACTGCTTCATCTGGAACATTATGCATTTTGAAAGTATCACCGACTTCTAGAAAGTTTATAATGTGAGCATTCAAATTTTCATTGGATAGACTATAATATTGCACATTATTGCTAATCATTAGAAGTAATGCTGGCCTAACTTCAAACTGGTTTGTATTAATTGGTAGTCTAGCAATTCCATGATTTTTACCATTGATGGTCCTAATGACATAATCCATGAGCCTTGGTTGAAGCTGATCAACATTTTGTTGTTCATCGTCAGCCATCCTTCTTCTTTGTCTCTTATTTTTCCATTTTCTTGTCCTACCAAATCGTTATATTTCTGATTCAAAACACGCTAAACTTTCTCCCAAACTATGCGTACTTAGCGTGCACACGCTAGAAAGAAAACTCAATGAATAAGCAAGAAAAATATTATAATAACAATTATAAATACTTAAAAATAAAAATAAATAAAATATAATTGCCCATCCACTGAAAATTTGATATCTAGAATGTACTTGCCTTCCTCGACAATGGTGCCAAAAACTTGTTCGCAAGATTTTAGCTATACTCGTTCCGAAAGGCTTATCCCCGATAACGGTGCCAAAAACTTATTCCCTGCTTTTCTACTGATAAGATAAAAGTTCTTAATGTGAACAGGTGTTGTCAGTATCGCTTATCAAATAGAAAAATGATGACAACTGCAAGTATATAGTTGCGAAGTAGTTTTAAAAGATATCGATCCCGCATGGAAGGAATTCGATTCTAAGGACAAACTAGAGTTACAGAATAAATGTAATAAGATAATTTGTAGGGTTTGGATGGTAGACTGATGAATAAATAGATGTATGAATAGATTAGAGAAGATGTAAACTATATAGATATTCCCTAAGAACAAGTATAGAAGAGAAAAACATGCTTAATCATTAAGAATATTTCATACACTAGATAACTTTAACAAATACGGTTCTAGATGCTCAAATATTCAATAATTCACCGTAGAGCAACACATGAAATGACTTTTCTAAATCTTGGATAAACGAATTATGACACTTATAAAAACCAGGATAAAAATAATACTATGCTTAGTACGGGTCGCTCTCACATAGACATATTTAGCAAGTTACCACTCTAAAAATGTTGGCTCACTAAACAGCATTATAATCACAGATCCAATGATTATTCACAATCTTGTTAACCGCGAAATCACTCTTAAAGTTAACTCGAAAGCATATATCTTCATTAATATAAATGATGCAAGATGAAAGCTAAAGTTGATCAAACCGTATCCACTCTTTAATGGGAGTCGTCAATTCTCGCAATTCCGGCGTCTGCTTTGAATTCAGTTTCGACTCGTACAGAACCTTCGCTAAGATGCTATTCTTTGTGAATATCGAACAAGTGAATGTTGAAGAATAGAAAATTTTATTGATAAGTGCATTACAATTACACTCATACCATAATTGCTTGAATTTGTGGAGAAATCTAGTGATAGAAATAAGAATGGAATCACTTATACATTTTTCTCACTAACACTTTGTACATAGCGAAATCTATATTATTTTCACTCTATCATACATGCACACTACTATACATTGCCCACCATGCATGTCACCAAAATGGTTGGGTTTTGAACCTTATTTATAAAGTGCGAAGGGTTGCGTCTATCCAAACAAAGAGTCGTGTCCATTGGTGAAGGTGTGAGCATGGGATTTTACGCCCAACTCGCGAGTTCGATGATGAAGCTATAATATTTTTCCTTTGCTAGTCATCCACTTTGACAGGGTCTTGGAGGTCCTCGAGAGAAGCATTGCTTATTTCTTACGAACCTTAAATATTTTTTTAGGTCACCTCATCAGTAAACAAATCCAATTTAAACCAAAGTTAGATAAAAAAATCCAACATTGACACTAATGTTTGAAACATTGGTACCAATGTCACTAACATCGATACCGATGTTGTAACATCGGTACCAATGTGACATCGGTACCGATGTCACTAACATCGATACCGATGTCACTAACATCGGTACCGATGTTGTGATATCGATACCGACATCACAATGTTGTTAACGACATAGCATTGATAAACAGACAGGAAAAATGAAATTGTGCATCATTTACTCAAAAAGACTAAACTTTACCCCATAATTTTAGGTTTTCTTGACTTTACAACCTGTCAAGATAATGCCATCCCACTTGGTCATGAATGGTGGGAAGGAAAAAGGGAGAAAGGATAAAATAAGTGGGTGAACCACTTGACTTTTTGGATTGAAGGGAGCCCATAAGAGCTAAGTCCAGTCAAATAAAACAAGGGGGGAGGAAATTGAATTAGAAAAGAGAGGGAGTTCCAGAAGAAGGAGCTCACATTTTAGCATAAGAAAAGGGGAGCATTTTTTGAGGTATTCTTGAGCTAAAACCAAACTTTCATCCCCAAAACTTGGGATTTCGGGTTAGCTAGATAAAATACTTAAGCTTTAGACTTGAATAGAGAGTCTAAAACATCCTTAGCACTCACTTGGAGGTTACTACACCTTCTGAAACATCAACATTGGCAAGGAATAGATCCATTCCAAAGATTTTTGGTAAATCACCAAAACCAACCAAAAAGAAATTAGGAGAGCTTCTTGTAGGACTTCATGGACCTTGAAGAACTTGGATTCATGACTACGGGGTAAGCTTTAGAGTTCCTAGAGTTTGTGATTACATTTATATGCTTTTTTTTGTTTCATTTTGTTTTCGATTTTTTCCGTCTTTTGAGCACTAATTTGTTTTCCAGGAATTTCATTATAATTTCAAATATTTTTTACTATTTTGTATACATTAACATATTCTACACATCATGAGCTTTCTGGAATGATAATGATCACCAAATCGGTAAAGTATATCAAAAGTTATGATCGTTTGAAGTTTCAGATTTTTTTGTTGCGATTTCTACTATTTTCTTTGTTTTCTGCAAGTCTGGAAATGCATCATCAGTACCGATGTTACAAAAAATTTTACAACATTGGTACCGGCATTACCTTTGGCAGAAATCAATTTTGCTCCTTTTTACTCCGTTTCGATTCATTTGTGCCCGGAACGACCCGCTAAGATCTATCTAAGTTTGGGAATATATCATTGGGGGTAACAAACCTCTAAATTGTAATTATTTAGGATTTATTTTTTATTTATTAAAGTATTAATATGTTGATTAAAGTTTGGAATAGCAACGGCAGCACTTTGGGCCATTCATATTGATATCGCCCTTCACAGGGAAGTCGGTAACGATATGGATGACATGGTTACCATTGTTAACCCAAACGATGACTATCTTATGCATGTTAGGCCTAGATTTATGTTTCTAAATGTTATTTTAGGTCATCCCCACAAAGGGAATAAAACATATTCCCGGATAACAGTCCTCACCACTTTGCCATGCGGTCAATTTCACTAATAAAATTGACCAACATATGTGCAAATAAAAATGAACCATTTTATTTAAAATAACAACTTTAAACCGTTGATGTTTTAATTAGGCCACACGGGCCTCGCTAAAATCAAATCGAACATATGTGTTATATCTGTGCTAACCTTTGTAGATGTAGGTTAGATGTATGCTTAGGTGGCGACTCCACACTAAGAGACGACGGATTCAGGTTTGAATCGATCTGAATAATGTTTTCACTCTCTCTATCGAAACCTTTTTCTTGAGTCCCCGACTCGGTGCATTTTTCAAAACACCCCGGTGGACCATGCCTCTCATCACGCTCGTTCTCGGCTCACCGCTCCGTGTCGTCCGCTCACTGAAGGGTTGCATCACTTCAATATGAAGAGGCACCTTTTCGTGCCTTGTCTGTCCCCAAGAGGTGTCTTTTCGTTTGACAGTTGGTGGCAGTTGATGGTGGTTGATCGTTTCTGTCCAGCGGTTGGAAGTTGAGAATAGTTATCCAAAACCGTCACAAGTCATGAGCATGACTTACATGTGGCGATCGTGAATATAGGTTGGCAACTTTCTGCTTGTGAAGAATGACAAGTCACAACCGCGAATGGTTGTCACGATCATGACATGTGTTTTTCTTCATGATTCTTCTTTGCAACTTTGTCGATCTTTGATAACTTCGATCCTAAGCCAATTCCTTGTGTTCCATGCATCTTTTTGCACCTTTTTCACTCTTTTACATAGAATTCTATCTTTGATCATTTCACTCCCAAGATTCATCTAGTTTCTACACTTGCATAAAAAAAAACTACATACCATGTGAAATCTTTTAAATGAAGTATAAAATGACTCTAAACCATAGTGTTTTATGATTGAAAATATCATGATAATAAGTGTAATTATACACTTATCAAAGGTAGGTTGTTACTTTGAATGTTCTTGTTGGATGAGTTTTTGACATCGTAATGATCCAATCCCGTTAACTCAGTCCATACACTCGTTAGACAATAATCGTCTTCCTTTTCAACATCTTCATTGGATTCTCCAAAACCAAACCACTTAATCAAATCCATTAAATTGAAATTATACTCATCCGCTTCATTCCTAAATTTCCTTTTGAGAAAATTCCCATCCTCCTTAACAGTTACCAAAAACTCGAGGACCCATTCCTCGTTAAATGGGAAACACATATTCACAAAGCCTTCCAACCCAAATAGCAAAAAGTATTCCTCTACTTCTACATGGATTCCACCATCAATTGCAAAAGTAGGATCATATTCTTAATCTTCATGTATCTGTCAACTTCTTCTTCACCATAGATCGGAAAATGACATCCATACTTGGTTTGTTGATTGACCAATTTCTTCTTTCCCTTGGTTGCTGCTGTTTTCTTTAGAGCCCTTGAAATTTATTTCAAGAATTTGAAAGAAAGATTTTTGTTTTTATTTGGAAAAAATAGAGAAAATACTTTGCAACAGAATGAAATAGTGAAAAAGAGTGATTGATTTGTGAAAATCAACTAGGAAAATAGTTACATATATATAGGAAATAGACTATGTTACTTTTTGAATGGATATATATCCAATATAACCGTTAGAAAAATAGATGTTACAGCAATAATTGTTGTGAAATCGCACATATCGCGATCGAGAAGGATTGTCAAGAACGTGATTTTTACTTAGACAGAAGCAGAATGTTTTGACAACTCCATTCATGTGCGCGATATAGGTCACGAGCATGAATTATTAAAATCCAAAAACTTTTCACTTTTCTTTTATTTTAACAAGACACTAACTTAAAAACAAAATAAAAATATACTATATATATATATATATATATATATATATATATATATTATAAAAGATAAGAGATTTAAGTGCCAATGGAGTTTCCCAACTCCTTGACTTCATATTCATGGATGAAATCTAACTTGACAACTTCTTGAAGGCAAGCATCGATCAAGTCAAGTTTCTTGCATATGTCTTCATCCATTGGATATTTATAAGCCTTATCCGTATAAAATTCAACAGTATCGTCACCTATCCTTAACTTAATTTTGCCTTCCGACATATCTATCAATGCTTTTCCAGTATGCATAAAAGGTCTTCCTAAGATTATAGGGCATTTTTCATTATATGCAAAATCTAGCACAACAAAGTCTGTAGGAAAAGCAAACTTATCCACTTTAACTAACACGTCTTCTATTATGCCACAAGGACGTTTAATAGACTGGTCAGCTAATTGCAAGACCATATTTGTCCTTTTAACTTCATCATTAAGCTTCAACCTTTGAAGATCGATAAAGGCATAAGATTTATACTAGCCCCAAGATCACATAAACATTTTGGAAAGGAAATGTTTCCAAGTCTACATAGTATTGTGAAATTTCCTGGATCTTTAAGTTTAGTGGGCATTTTAGTAGTTAGTATTTTGCTACAATTTTTAGTTAGAGATACTTTCTATATTCCTTCTCAACTACGATTACGAGATAAAAGTTCTTTGATAAACTTACCTTAGTTTGGAATTTGTGTAATGGCTTCAATGAACGAAAGATTGATTTCCAAACCTTTAAGTTTGTTGATGAACTCGATGAATTGTTTATCCTAATTCTTCTTCTTCATTCTTTGTGGAAATAGTGGTTAAGGGGGATTAACCTTTTCTAAATTAAGTTGTTCATCCAATCATGTTTTATCATTTGATTTACTCGGATAATCATCCAGCACTTCAAAAACATCATTAGTAGGCATACTCAAAGGATCTACTTTTATCTAGTAATTTACCACTACAAAGGGTTATAACAAGCACATTTTCCTTAGGATTTCCTTCTGAGTTACTAGGTAAATGGCCTTTTCCTCTAGATGTAACAGCACTCTCTAATTGACCAACTTGTATCTCTAAATTATGAATAGAAGATGATTGATTCTTAATCATCTGATCCATCTTATTCTCTAACTTTTTGTAGCATTCCTCATTCTCTTATTGTTTATTACAAACTCCTTCCAGAAACTTATCTATCTTACTGGTCAACTGTCCTATTCTATTAGTACTTTGACAATTCTTTTGTTGATTATCACCATACTTCCAATTAGAAATCCTATAATTATTTCCATTATTGCCATAAGAATTCCCTTGAATTTGAACATAACTTAATTGCTCCCTTACATATGGGTTAAAGTTATACTCAAAAGTAGTGAGTCCTATTTGGCCACAATTTACACATGTCAAAGGGTTACTCTTACTTATATGCATATTATCTATCTTATGAGATAATGCAGATATTTGTGCTTGCATAACAGAAATAGGGTCTAATTCATTGACCTTTTTAACTGAACTAGAAGATGTAGATGTAGCATGCGAATGAGTATGATTAGTGGCACTTGCATGTGCTCTCTCCATTGGCCACATACTATTGTTATTTTCCATATCTTCCAAAAGATCAAAGGCTTCTTGACTAGTCTTCTTCATAAGAGATCCCGCAGCCGTAGCATCAATTACTCTTCTTGTTGAATGATTTATTACAGTATAGAAAGTTTGTAGAATCACATTCTAAGGTAAACCATGATGAGGACAAACTCACTGAAGTTCCTTATAACAATTTCAGGCTTCTTACAAGTATTCACTATCCTTTTGAATAAAGGAAGTGATTTCTTTAATGAGTCTTGTGGTTTTGGCTAAAGGAAAATATTTAGTCAGAAAGGCTTGTGCTAATTGATTCCAAGTGGTGATTGAATTTGGGGGTAATGAATTCAACCAAACTTTCGCTTTGTCACGGAGCATAAATGGAAATAAGTGAAGTTTAACTACTTCATTAGGAACATTGAGCATTTTGAAAGAATCATAGACTTCTAGAAAGTTTGTAATGTTAGCATTCAGATTTTCATTGTGTAGACCATAGTATTGCACATTATTGCTAATCATTTGAAGTAATGCTGGCTTGATTTCAAACTGATTTGCATTAATTAATGGTCTAGGAATTCCTTGATTGTTCCCGTTGATGGTCGGAATGACATAGTCCATGAGCCTTGGTTGAGGCTGGTCATTATGTGGTTATTCTTCATCAACCATCCTTTTTCTTTGTCTCTTATTTATCCGTTTTCTACTCTTACCAAATAGTTTTATTTCTGATTCGAAAGACGCCAAACTTTCTCCAGAACTATGCGTACTTAGCCTGTACATGCTAGAATGAAAACTCAACGAATAAGCAAGAAAAATATGTTAATAACAAAAAATATATACTTAAAACCAAAAAAAAAATAAATCTAATTAACACTTAAATATAATTGCCTGTTCTCCGGCAATTTGCTCTCTAGAACTCACTTGCCTTCCCCGGCATCAGCGTCAAAAATTTGTTCACCACATATTTATTGATAATATAAAAGTTCTAAATATGAATAGGTGTTGTCAGTATCGCTTATCAAATACAAAAATGATGATAACTGCAAGTATACAGTTGTGATGTAGTTTTAAAAGATATCGATCCCACATGGAAGGAATTCGGTTCTAAGGATCAATTAGAGTTACGGAACAAAAGAAAATAAAATAAGTTGAAGGTTTTTAAATGGTAGATTGATGAATTGACAGATGCATGAATAGATTAGAGAAGATGCAAAGCATATAGATATTCCCTAAGAACAAGTGTAGTGGAGTAAAATATGCAAAATAATTAAGAATGTTTTATGCACTAGATAACTTAAATAAACTCAGTTCTAAATGCCCAAATATCCTATAATTCACCATAGAGAAACACTTTAAATGACTTTTTTAAATCTAGGGTAAACAAATTATGACACTTATAAAAATCTGGTGTGAGCGGACGACATGAAGTGGTGGGCAGAGAGTGCACGTTTGAGAGGCGCAGTCCACCAGGTTGTTTGAAAATTGTAGCGCCGGGTCGGGGGACCCGGTGAAAAGGTTTGGAAGAGAGGGTGAAAACATTTTTCAGATTGGTTTGAACCCGAATCCGCCGTCTCTTAGTGTGGAGTCGCCACCTAGATTAGCTCTTTCCAAGAATTAGAGTCCCGTGAGGCTTAACGTCTGGGGGACGGCCCACCAAGACACAGAGATTCGGGTCTGGGATAAGTTGCTTATTTCTTATTGGATCACATTAAATTATATCTACAGAAAACCGTATTTTCTTAATTGTGCATATTCGCACTTAAGTCATTTTAAGGTTGGAATGCATGATTTAACGCGCATGCGGAAAGCAGTAAATCCATACATCAAGCATTAAGTAAATGCGGAAAAATAAATTAATAAATTCCAAAACTCGGGGGATGGAATGGCCCGCTTAATCTATTAATTACAATTCGCGTAAAAATATTCGCAATACTTAAAGGAAAATAAATCCTAGGCATACATCTAACCTACATTCACAAAGGTTAGCACGAGATATACCATATATGTTCGATTTGATTTTAGCGGCCCGTGTGGCTTAATTCAAATATCGACGGTTTAAAGTTGTTATTTTAAATAAAAATTGTTCATTTTTATTTACACGTATGTTGGTCATTTTATTAATGAAAATGCCGCATGTGAATTTTGTCAGGTCGGATATCCGAGAACGGGGTTCTCTTCGTGAGGGTAACCTAAATCAACATTTAGAAACATAGATCTAGACCGAGCATGCATAACAGAGCCATTGTTTGGGTTAACAACGGTAACGATGTTATTCATATCGTTATCGATTTCCCCGTGAAGGGCGATGTCGATATGAATGGCCCGAAGCGCTCCCGTTGCTACTTCGAACTTTAATTAACACATTAATACATTAATAAATAAAAACTAAATCATAAAAAATTAGAATTTAGGGGTTTGTTACCCCTAATGATGCATTCCCAACGTCAGTTGGGTCTTAGTGGATCGTTTCGGGCTTAAACAATTTGAAACGAAGCAAAACAAAGCGAAACCGATTTCTGCCAAAGGTAACATCGATACCGATATTGTCAAATTTGGGTAACATCGGTACCGGTGTTTATAATGTCGGTACCGATGTTACGTCTCCAGACCTGTAGAAAACAGCAGAAACCGCAACCGAAAAATCCGACACTTCAAACGATCATAACTTTCACTATGGTTATCAGATTATAACGATTCTCATCATTTTAGAAAGCTCATGATGTTTTTAACATATTGAAAGTGAAAAAATCACGTTTTAAATCCAGCATTATACAGAAAAATATCAAACAGTGCGCGTTGTCCAAAACCATGAATTGTAATTTTACGTAACTTCAAAAAATCATAACTTTATTTATTCTTATCCGCTTTAAGTGATCTTCATCATCCCGGAAACCTCATGATCTAAGGAATCTAATGAAAATAACTAATCAAGCACTAAAAACCTTCGTCAAACCCAGAACTTAAAAGAGTAACATTCTGCCCAGGAAACAGAAATAAATTTGTACAAAACTTTGAAAATTTATAACTTTTGATATACTCATCCGTTTCAAGCGATCTTTATCATTCCAGAAACCTCAAGATTTCTAGAATATTTTTATGTAAACAAAATACTCAAAAAAAAATTTGAAATCATACTAAAGTTCCAGTAAAGCAGATCAGTGTACAAAAACGGAGAAAACCGAAAAGAAAATGAAACTTCAAAAATAAAAGTATATAAACATAAGTACAAACTCTATGAACTCAGATGCTTACCCTGTAGTCATGAATCCACATTCTTCAAGGTCCATGAAGTCCTCCGGCAAGCTCTCCTTGTTTATTTTTGGTTGGTTTTGGTTGTTTACCTAAAATCTTCGGAAGGGATCTATTCCTTGCCAAAGTGGATGTTTCAGAAGGTGTAGAAACCACCAAGTGAGTGATAAAGATGTTGTAGACTCTCTATTCAAGTCTAAACCTCAAGCATTTAATCTAACTAAACCGAAATCCCAAGTTTTGGGGGTGAAAGTTTGGTTTTTCCTCAAGAACACCTCAAATAAATGCTCCATTTCCTTATGTTAAATGTGCGCTCTCTCTTTTCTCTAACTCCCCTCTCTTCTCCGCCACTTCCTCCTCTCTTTTCTTACAAAATAATTCAGCCCTTATGGGCTCCCTTCAATCGAAAAAAAAGTCCAAGTTTCACCCACCCTTTTTGTCCTTTCTCTCTTTTTCCTCCACTAAATTTTTTTTTTAGTTTTTTTGTTTTTGCATTATTTCCTCCATTTGTGCATAATGTTGGATGGACATTATTTAAAGACAAGTTGTAAGGTGAGGATAACTCAGAATTATTGGGTAAAGATGGGTCTTTTGACTTAAAAATGCAGAAATTGGAGTTTTGGTTTGCTTGTAAAGCTAATGTCGATACCGAAATTGGCGACGTCAGTACCGACATGGTGATGTCACTACCGACATTACAACGTCAGTACTGACATTGACACTGGCTTCGTTATCTAGTGCTTTTTATGCTGAATTTTACTAAAAAAGGGTTAGGGCTAAAAGAAACAAAGCAAGCTTCCTTCGAATGAATTCAAGACCTTGTAAAAAGTGAAAAACTACCAAGGGAAAAACATTATAGCTTCATCATTAAACTCGCAAGCCGGCGTAAAAATCCCTTGCTCATAAGCTGTCCCTCGTGGGATCACTACTCATATGAGATCAGTATGGTCCCACAATTGAAAGAGCAGCAGGGTTTAAAGATAATACATGCCCAGTCGCGGTTGGCACTCTTTGGGGATGAAAGTTGGATGCTCTCATCTCAGTGCGGCGTCTTTCGAGGATTAGACTCTTGATGCCCCTTTTGATTGCCCCTAGAGGGTTAACCTTCAGCTAGTTAAGCCGGTGGAACCGTTGGTGGTGTGAAAATTGACCGTGTACCCACTTTTTCCTAGTTGAGAATCTCGTGTGCAGGCTGTGGTAAGCCTGCTGACGATGTGGACCATTGGAAGTTCTCTGACTGGACAAGGTAGGGATAAGATATTAACTGTAGAAAGTTCATTGATCGTAAAAAGTCAGGAGATTACGAACTGTAGAAAGTTCGTTGATTGTAAAAAGTCAAAAGACTATGAATTGTAGAAATTTCGTTGACTGTAAAAAGTTTAAACAAGATGTGAACTGTAAAAAGTTCGTTTGACTGTAAAAAGTCAGAAAAAGATTTGGACTGTAGAAAGTCCGTTGACTGTTAAAAAAGAATGTGGACTGTAGAAAGTCCGTTTATTGTAAAAAATTTGAAAATGAACGCGGACTGTAAAAAGTTCGGTGACTGTAAAAAGTCAGAGAATTGTAAACTGTAGAAAGTTCACTGGCTGTAGAAAGCCGGAAGGAATGAGGACTGTAGAAAGTCTATTGACTGTAAAAAGTCTAAAATGGAATGCAGATTGTAGAAAGTCCGTTGATTGTAAAAATTCAGAGAATTGCGAATTGTAAAAAGTTCACCGACTGTAGAAATTCAGAAGAAAAGAGCACTGTAGAAAGTTAGTTGACTGTAAAAAGTCTGAAAAGGAATGCAGACTGTAGAAAGTCTGGTGACTGTAAAAAGTCTGAAAAGGAACGCGGACTATAGAAAGTCCGGTGCCTGTAAAAAGTCTAAAAAAGATTTGGATTGTAGAAAGTTCGTTTGACTGCAAAAAAGTCTGAAAAGGAACGTGGACTGTAGAAAGTCTGGTGATTGTAAAAAGTCTGAAGTATAAAAAGAGATATGGACTGTACAAAGTCCTAGAGGGTATGCGAACCTTAGAAAGTATCCGATGCATGCTCCTTTTGAGTTGACCGTAGATTGAATGTGACCCTGGTACTGCTGAGGAAAGGATGAAAGCCGTGTTGTCCATGCCTTTGATGATACATCGACTGTCGTAAGTCTTCGTTGAAATCCACCGTGGGATGTTTAACCGTTTCTGTCATGAATTGTGTGCTTCATGTGAGTTGACCATGGGTTGACTGTGACCCTCGGAATAGCTGGGGAAAGGATTAAAGTAGTGTGCTCCATGCCTTTGATGATACATCAACTGTAATACGTCTTCATCGAAATCCTCTGTGGGATGGTTGACCATTGCGATCTGAAATGGATGCCCCTTTTGAGTTGACCTCTGGGTTAACTATGACCCTTAGAATTGCTGGGGAAAGGATGAAAACCATGTGCTCCATGCCTTTTGAGGATATGTTGACTGCGGTGAGTGTGACATAGATGCCCCTTGTGGGTTGAAGGGGTACCTACAAGAATGAGGAATTTTATTAGTAGATATTGGTGACATATGTTTTAATTCATTGATTGAGATTGCCGAAAGAAAAAATTTTTGCCCCTTCAATAAAGAATTAAAACAAGAGGGTTCTGAGAAATTTTTCTTCACTCCCATGATAAATGTGGAAATTTGAGTTTGAGATTTTCAGGTATGTCTTGATGACCACTCCGTTGTTTTGGGAGGCTTTTGTGATGTTGTAATGCTGCTTGAAGGAGGCCTGTTTAATAATAGTTTTCCCCTTGTTTTTGACTTTCCTCCTATCGCTATTGGTAAGGAAATTTCGAAAGGAGGATGGACTTTAAAAAGTCCATTGATTATAATAAGTCAGAAAAGATGTGAACCGTAATATATCCATTAATTATAATAAGTCAGAGAATGAGGACCGTAATAGGTCTGAGGAATGTGATAAGTCGGGAAAGGTACGGACCGTAATAGGTTTCTTAACTATGGTAAGTTACAAAAATGTGGACCGTAATAGGTCCGTTGACTGTGATAAGTCAGGAAAATGTGGATCGTAATAGGTCCATTGAATGTGATAAGTTGGGAAAAATATGGACCGTAATAGGTCCGTTAACTGTGATAAGTCAGAAAAATATGGACCGTAGTAGGTCCGTTGACAGTGATAAGTTGGGAAAATGTGGACCGTAATAGGCCCGTTGACTGTGATAAGTCAGGAAAATGTGGACCGTAATAGGTTCGTCGACTATGATAGCTTAGGAAAATGTTGACCGTAATAGGTCCGTTGACTATGATAAGTCAAGGAAATGTGGACCGTAATAGGTCTATTGACTATGGTTAGTTAGGGAAATGTCGACCGTAATAGGTCCGTTGACTGTCGTAAGTCGGGAGAATGTGGATCGTAATAGGTCCATTGACTGTGATAGGTCAAGAAAACGTGGACCGTAATAGGTCCGTTGACTGTGATAAGTCAGGAAAATGTGGACCGTAATAGGTCCATTGGCTATAATAAGTCGAAAAATGCAGACCATTAGGTCCATGAAAGATGCGAACCGTAATTGGTCCATTGAAAGATGCGGACCGAAATAGGTCTGTTGAAAGATGCGGACCGTAATGGTCTGTTGAAAGATGCGGACTGTAATAGGTCCGTATGCGGACCGTAATAGGTCCATGAAAGATGCGGACTGTAATAAGTCCTTTGAAGATGCGGACCGTAATAGGTCTGTGAAAGTTGCAGACCGTAATAGGTCCATTGAAAGATGCAGACCGTAATAGGTCCGTTGAAAGATGCGGATCGTAATAAGTCCATTGAAAGATGCAGACCGTAATAAGTCCATTAAAAAGATGCGGATCATAATAGGTCCGTGAAAGATGCGGACCGTAATAGGTGCATTGAAAGATGCGGACCATAATAGGTCCATGAAAAATGGGGATCGTAATAGGTCTGTTGAAAGATGCGGACCATAATAGGTCCGTTGAAAGATGCTGACCGTAATAGGTCTGTTGAAAGATGCTGACTGTAATAGGTCCGTGAAATATGCGAACTGTAATAGGTCCGTGAAAGATGTGGACCGTAATAGGTACATGAAAGATGTGGACTGTAATAGGTCCTTTGAAGATGCGGACCGTAATAGGTCTGTGAAAGATGCGGACTGTAATAGGTCAATTAAAAGATACAGACCGTAATAGGTCCATTGAAAGATGCGGACCATAATAGGTCCATTGAAAGATGCGGACCATAATAGGTCCTTGAAAGATGCTGACCGTAATAGGTCCATTGAAAGATGCGGACTGTAATAGGTCCATGAAAGATGCGAACTGTAATAGGTCCATTGAAAAATGCAAACCGTAATAGGTCCAGGTTGGTTGATAGATCTTGGAATTTAGGGATTTTCCCCTAGCCATGTTGCGAAGATTATATGATTTTCCTACAAAACAAGATTTACATGTGCAAATATGACATGTACATAGTAAAAATGCATGAATGCAACCTTTCTTTGACATTGCGTAAGGCTGTCCAGCTGATGCCCCAAATTGATAAGGCTAACTCGAGTTGTGGAAAAAGGCCTCCTTTAAAATGATGAGGCTCATGGGTTCGAGTCGAAGTTCAATTTTGTGGTTGGATCAGAGTCAGGTTCGAGGCTTGAATCTAGTCTTGAGTAGATTTAGATGAGTTAAACATTTCTTGATAATTGCATCTTCCCCATATGGTATAATGATGGTGACGTTGATCTCTATTTGTGTCATTGACATAAACCCCAAAGTTGACTATGAGAACTGATACTGTTTATCAAGCTTTGAAGCATTGTAGGTTACTTTTAATCGTGATGAACCATGTTACGAAGGAAACTAGATGATACTCGTCTTTGGTTTTGTGATGGATGATGTCTTAGATGAAGATGATGAATTTGATATTTCTTTGGTTTTAATTTTTGCATAGACCACCCTTACGAATTTTCAATCTATCGAACCTTGTCTGGATTATCCTTTTAGGTTTTCAAGTATACAAGTATAATGTTTATCTACTTGTGATTTTGATTTTTGGACATGAATGCATTCATTGTAATGAACAACATATGATTTAGTGCAAATGTTAATTTCATTGATGAACTTAAATTGGGTACCACCATTGGTAAACACTTAGGACCCTAACCTCTATTGCTAACTATCCCATGAGGGTTTTATATCTAGCGCCTCATTGATGCTCTAAGTTTTTCCCGAACCTTGCTATTTTCAATTCAACAAGCTATTTTACAATACATATCAATTAAGAATGTTGAAGAGTTGTTCTTATGCTTCTTGGCCTTACAGTTGTGAGCTTCATCATTTGTAAAAGCTTTTGCTTTCTTGTGATGGAGGTGATTCTGGAACTTTGTCCTAGCTTTGAATTTTGTCCCAACTTTTACTTGTAAGCATTTTGAGTACTAAGAATTCTTTTCACTTTGTGATGACCCTTTCTTTGAATAGGATCCTCGTGTGGAAACTCCGTCTTTGTTTATAAGCTTTGAGATGGCAAGCCTTTTTTAGAAGATGTGATTGTCATTGAGGAGGATGGTGAATGTTACCACCGGCTTCATTGTTTTTACTCTCTCATTTTCTCTCATAGAGGTCCAAGTCACATGAATGGTTAACACTAGAAGTTTTTATCGGTGGTACACAAGTTAATCTCATGCAATGATGCAACCTGTACACTAAAAATAACATGTGTGTGTTAAAATGAACGCATAGAGTTCTCAAGCAAAATAAACATGATAAATTGATTGTCTTGTTAACCGGAGAGGATGATTCTTTATTTTATTTTATATATATATATATATATATATATATATATATATATATATATTATATGCAAAATGTGAGCTAAAAAGATAAATCTCCCATAGAACGATGATCTCCTTTGGGAATTGAGAATGATCTTATTGGGATATGATGATTGGACACCTTTGTATTCCAGATGGAGGGTCTTTGTTCGGATGAAAGAATTGATGTTGTTTGGATTGATTCCTCCAAGTCTATCCCTAGAGCTAGATTGGATTGAACCTTGACTTGATTTGAGGTATTTGGAACTTTTGACCCAAACCCAGGTGGTTGAACGAGGTAGTCGATCCATTACTAGTGAGATTCTTGATCCTTCTCATCGAAACCTAGAAGAAATTTATTTCATGCATGTGATGTATGGTATTGTTAGGTTAGACAAATAACCTTAAATATGTATAAAATGCATGTAAGTCAAGGCAATGGCTGCAAAACAAGGGTTAATGTTTATGTCAGACAAAAAAGTAAAGACTGTGTGCAATGTTCAAAAGAACAAATAGAGACAGTAATCGAAATAATGTAAAATAACCAATCCTGAAGGATACCTATGGAATGTATGCATGTGATGCATGAAATGGTCACGTACACCATAAGCACGGATAAGAGTTTATGATATTGGAGGGACATCAAAGTGAATGATGAGATTATTGCTCTTTTTATTGTACAAGGAATGAGAGCTTTTGACATGATCATGTACGCCATATGTACAGGCTGGATTCTATGATGTCGGGGAGACATAGAAGTGGCTTTGGAGTTGAGATAAAATGAGATTGTTACTTGTTTTAGTGTGTAAGGACTGAGGGTGTTTGGTATGGTCACATATGCCAGATGTACGGATTGGATGTTATGATGTTGGTGGGGCAATGAAGTGGATTTAGAGTTGAGATGAAACGAGATTGTTACTTGTTTTAGTGTGTAACGATTGAGGGTGTTTGATAAACATGTCATGAGTAAGGTTGTGTAGGGTTACACAACCCTAAGTGGTAATGTTGTGATACCAAGCGAATGATGAAGTGATGAGATTATCATGTATGGGTATTCAATTGAAGGGTATGATTCAAGGAATGATATGATCGTATTGGCTTTATTCATAGGTATATGTACTATTAACGTGACGAGAATGGGATGGTTTCAGGAGTTATCTATTCCAGTTAGATACCAAATATTGTGATGCTTATGATCCTATCTTTTTCCTCGATGTGTTCCATGGGCATACAAAAAAATGAAAGTTATGGAAAACATAAATTGCGAGAGTGAGTGAAAGAAATAAAAAATCAAACCTTGTTGTATGTAATCCTGCATGAAATTAATGGTTGTGGCCATATGCATAAGATATATATACATAACACCATGTTATGTGTGCATGTCAAACATGTGATATGTATGCTATTGTGAGCGGATGACATTTCCAAGTGTCCCACGCGGACACAGCGAGGCACTGACCCTGTGAGATGGGGCGTGGGGTTTTCGAAAACGATGGATTTTGGGCTTCTGGAGAAGCGCCTTGGAAAAGAGTGTTTTTCTTTGAAAAGTGTGGTTTTCAAGCTTAATAGACTTGAGATCAAAACCTCTAGCCTATGGTACTCAGAGTCGCCACCCGGATTAGCTCTTCTAGGAAATTTCGGTACAGCCTAGATCCGTTAAGCCTAAGCGGCACCATAGTTCAGAGATTCAGGTCCGGGATGAGTTATCTACTTCATCGTCATTTGAGTTAAATTACACTATAAGTGAGAAACAACGTTTATAATATTCAAACTAAACTAGATGTTTACAGTTTATGTTCATCGCGCATGCATAAAACGGTAAGTAAATTAAGTAAATGTGGAAAAGTAAATTAATAAATTACAAAACTCGGGGAAATGCAACCGCCCGCCTAATCTATTAATTACAATTCTAGCAAAGACACTTGCAATACCCGAAGGAAATTAAATCCTTAGGCATACATCTAACTTGCATCCACAAAGGTTAGCACAAGATATGGCACGTATGTTCGATTTTGAGTTTAGCGAGGCCTGTGTGGCCTAATTAAAATGTCGATGGTTCAAAGTTGTTTGTTTGGAATAAAAATGATTCATTTTTATTTGCATGTATGTTGGTCAATTTTATTAGTGAAAATGACCGCATGGCAAAATTGTGAGGACTGTTATCCGGAAATACGTTTTATTCCCTTCATGTAGGTGACCTAAAATAACATTTAGAAAGATAAATCTAGGCCAAGCATGCACATTAATAAATCACATATAGATCTAAATAATTACAATTTAGAGGTTTGTTACCCCAAATGATGTATTTCCAAGTTTAGGATGGTCTCAGCTGGTCATTCCGGGTTTAAATGGTTCGAAACGGAGCGAAACAAAGAAAATTGCATTCTGGAAGGGCAATATCATTAACGGCATTGATCGATATCGTTAATGGTATCAGGTTATAGCGTTAACGGTATCGATTTTCCAGACCGGCAGTAAACATGCAAAAATAGCATAAAATAGCAAAAAACGATAATGCAAACTTCAAATGATCATAACTTTTGCTATACTTAATTGATTTTGATGATCTTTATCATTTCGGAAAGCTCAGGATGTGTAGAATATGTTAATGTAAATAAAATAGCAAAAAAAATTTCTAAATCTTGCTGAAAACTATAGGAAACAGAATGGTGCGCAAAAATGGAGAAAATCGAAAACAAAATGAAACTTCAAAATAAACGGCATATAAATGTAAGCACTAACACTAGGAACTCAAAGGATTACCCCATAGCTATGGATCCACTTTGTTTGGTCTACGAAAATGCCCGGAAAGTCCTCCTCGTTTCTTTGGTTTGCTTTTTCGATTTTTGACGAAACCGAAGATTTAGAAGTCTCCTCTTTGAGGGAAGGCAGTGCTTCCTCGATATGATGTGTAAATTGAGAAAGGGAAGAGCAAGAGTTACTTCTTCCCTTAGGTTTAGATCTTAGAAGTGCTCTAAAATCTATGACTTTGATGTTTGTTTGTGTTTTTGAGATTTTCTTTTGGTGATTTCTTTTATTCGGAATGGGAGCCCTCTCTTCTCTGGAAAAATGACATGCCCTTCTAAATTTCATCCCCCCCTTGTGACTCCAACTCAGCCCATATTATGGACTCCCTTCAATCCAAAAGTCATCCACTTGCATAAGTGGTACACCTCATCAATCTTGTCCTTTTCCATTATTTTCTCCCACCATGTGGGTTGGTAGCACGTTGACAGGCTGTGAGATGGGAAAAGTTGGAATTATGGGTGAGTATGGGTATTTTTTATTGAATAATGCAAGATCTGCTTTTCAGTCTGTCTGCGAACTCGATATCCTTAATGATATAGGTTGATATCGTTAACGATATCTAACAATGCGGTGGGATTCTCTTAGTTTGGGCTTTCTAAAGGGAAAGGAGCCCTAAAGAAACTAGGCAGATGATTTCCAGACGATTTCAGGACCTTGCAAAATGTGAAAAGCTAACTGGGGAAAAATTATAGCTTCATCATCGAATTCGCGAGTTAAGAGTAAAAATCCCATGCTTACAGGCTGCCCCTCGTAGGATCACTGCTGATATGAGATCAGTATGGTCCCATGATTGAAAGAGCAGCGGGGTTTAGAGATAATACCTACCCCGTCACGGTTTGCACTCTTTAGGGATGATGGCTGGAAGCTTTCATCTTGGTGCGACGTTGTCGGGGATTGGCTTCTCTGTGCCCCTTATGAATTACCCATTTACCCCTTGTGAGTTAACCGTGACACTCGGAACTGCTGGGGAAAGGATGAAAGTCGTGTGCTCCATGCCTTTGATGATACGTCGACTGTTGTGAGTCTTCATTGTAATCCACTATGGGATGGTTGATCATTGTGGTCTGAATTTTATGCACCCTGTGAGTTGACCATGACACTTGGAAGTGCTTGGGAAAGGATGAAAGCCGTGTGCTCGATGCCTTTGATGATACGTTGACCACTGTGAGTCTTCATTGAAATCCGCTGACTGTGATAAGGCCGGGATAAGGTGTGAACTGTAGAAAGTTCAGACGACTATAAAAAGTCAAGGTTTGAACTCTAGAAAGTTTGGATGACTGTAAAATGCCAGGGTTTGAATTGTAGAAAGTTCGGATGACTGTAGAAAGTCAGGAATTTTGAACTATAGAAAGTTAGGATGACTGTAAAAACTCAGGAATTTTGAACCATAGAAAGTTCAGATGAGTGTAAAAAGTCAGGAATTTTAAATTGTAGAAGGTTCGAATGACTGTAAAATATCTGAAAAGGAATACGGGCTATAGAAAGTCCCAGAGGGTACACGGACTATAGAAAGTCTACGGTGGATGCCCCTTGTGAGTGGAAGGAGTACCTGCAAGAATGAGGAATTTTATTAGTAGACATACTTGTGACATATGTTTTAATTCCTTGATTGAGATTGTTGAGAGCAAAAATTTTTGCCCCTTCAATCAAGAATTGAAACATTGGTTTTTTGAGAAATTTTTTTCTCCAGGCCCATGATAAATGTGGAAATTCGAGTTTGAGATTTTCAGGGATGTCCCGATGACCGCTCCGTTGTTTTGGGAGGCTTTTGCAATGCTGCTTGAAAGAGGCCTAGGTTGGTTTGAATTGACTTTAGGCTTGAATGGGCCATCATCTTGTTTGTAGGTTCCTCATGTGGGGGTGGAGTGTCGTCAGAATGGCATTGCCCCAGTTCCTTGACCTGTAAATGACATGATGCGTATGCATGTATGAATGACTTTATGCATGAATAATATTTATCATATGATGTATGCTTATCTGTTGCTGGCGTTGTTGGCTTTGGAGAGCTGGCCCAGTCAATAGTAGAAGCTTCATTGCATAAGGGGCCTTTCAGAGGTGCATGAGTGCCCCTAGGATTTGTTGTGTTTAGGGATCCTACGGATGACTTTCTTGAAGCGACGCCCATGGGCTCGTTGAATCAGATTTGAGTTTAAAGCTTGGATCTAGTTTGAGGAAAATTTGGATTAGTCGTTGATCCAGCATTGTGTCGGTGATGCTTGATTGGAAGTTGTTTGCTTGAAGTGTTGAAGGTATACGTACCGTTCCGAGAAGGAGATGATGAACTTGATCATGTTTCCAACTTCTGCATAGATCGCCCTCGCGGGTTTTCAATCTATCGAACCTTGTCCTAATTTTTGCATAGACTACCCTTTAAGGTTTTCAATCTATCATACTCATCATTTTTATTATTATTATTTTTTTATTTATTTATTTTTGGATGTTTACTTACGATATTCTACCATTGGCATGCAGGCAATCAAAATAAACATATGCATAAAGATTCAGCAAAAATGACAATTCATCGATGAATTTAACAGGGGTATAAATGTTTCAAATGATTTGACTCCTGCCATCAATTAGCCCTTTCAGGTTTTCTAATCAATGTAGTTCTCTCGATGTCCTAAGTTTTGCTTGAACCGCCCTTTTCAGGTTTTCAACTCAGCAGACTATTCTTTTTTTTTTTTTGAAAAGAAGCCCTAATTTTTGGTCAATTAATCGTATGTTCATTAATGGGTTAAATACAAGTTTATTTTTTGTTTGTACCACTTTTCATTGATTTATTTCTTTCACCTATGCATGATAGCAATTAGTTTATTTGGTAGATTTGGTTAATCAATCGCTGTTGATGTCCACGACCTCAGTTGCTGTCTCATTCAAAGTTTTTGATTGATTGGTTGGTGCTTGCGATGCTTTGCTAGCTTGAGGTGTATGCAATGATGGGTCTTGATCATTAGAGTTTCCCTCGATGGTGCGATGATTGCCCTATAATGAGTCATGTGAAGGAGCTATTGACATGCTCGATGGTCTGACTCTTGCTTGATTACCCCATAAATGATAGTGATCTGTGTGATGGAGTTGGTGACGTGTTCAATGATCCGACTCCTTCTTTATGGCATTGCGTTGGTAGTTTGGAGTTGTTGACATGTTCAATGATCTAACTCTTTCTTTGTGGCATTGCGCCAGTATGTTGGTCTTATGAATGGTGGTGATGAAGTTGTTCATGTGTTCAATGATCCGACTCCTCCTTTATGGCATTGCGCCGGTTTGTTTGATCCCAACTTTCCTGGTCAACATTTTTTGCTTTGTTGTAGTTCCGATCCTTTTGATTGTTGTGTGAATCAATGGACGTTTCATGTTTGGAGATCTTTCCATTAATCTTTCATCTTTGTATGATGAGGCAATTGCTATCACGTGTTGTCTATGTACATGTATTTATCTCTCATTTTCTCTCAAGAGTCAAATCATTTGAATTTATTGTGGGGAAATCATTTTATACCCAAATTAATTTCATGAAATGATGTATCACATGTGGTAAAACAATATGTATATGCTTATGAGAATGCGTGATGTCATTGATAGAATATCAACCGAGCAAACAAAGTTTGAAGCACTCAAGGACTTAAAAAGCCTCATTGATAGAGTTTGTTAAGCATACAAGAGTTTAAAATACTAATCATTACATCATTAGCATTCTCATCCTCAACATGCGGAGGGTCTTCTTTCCCAATGGTCATCTTTTAGAATTCATCAGCTTGCTTCCCCTTCGGCTGTGTAGGGTTAGAGGATGATGCCCCTGAGTCATTCTTCCAGGACAATGACTCATTGATTGGTTGTTCTCTAGGCATCGTCTTAAGGAATTCGAGCCACTCCTTTCACTCGACCTTTTCAAATATTGCATTATAAGAGGCGTAGGCATCCATTCCTAACTTCTCTCTATATTCCGGCAGGGATCCAACTATTAATTTTGCAATCATCTCTGGCAGACTGAGACGATCTTTCAACAACACCTGTATAGCCATCCATTGGGGGTAGTATGACTTGAACAACTCTCTTGGTTTCTATCTCATGGCCTCCGGGTTTTGCATAGTCACCTTCATCTGAGAGTTGAAGCCGTACTACTCTATCAAAGCTGCTCAAAGACGCTCCCAGTTTTGGGACACCCCCTAGGGTAGATTGTTGTACCATCGGTTGACTAGGGTTGCCAACGTGACTATGAACATTTTTGTCAACATCTTGTCACTAACTCGTTGGGCTCTCATTACCATTTGGTAATTAGTTTAGTGGGCTTGGGGATCGCCTTCCCCATCGAATTTTACTATCTCCAGAATGGTGAAGTTCTCGGGGAGCGATTCATCACTTGGTGGAGTAGGTGGCATCGGATAGGAGTTGGCCTGGAAGCCTGGATGCTGTGCTACATCGGTCATCAAGAATTGATGCCACAGCTCTTCCATACTGGGTCAGGGAGTCGAGTATCCCATCTCTTGCCTAGCTTAACCATTGAACTGATTAGATGGGACTTGAGGATATACAGGGCCCCTAGGAGGACATACATAGGTTGGTTGAGGTGGGAATTGCCCCTGGTATTGCATAGCATTTGCACCATATCCGTAAGATGGAGCTTGGAAGCTTGGGAACACCCCTGGTGGAGGGTAGGATGTCTGTATATTCGGAATGAACATCGAAGACAGCACCATTAGCTCTATTATGGCTGTGAATTGTTAAGACCCCAGATGATAATTCGGTTGCATGGGCTGAGCTAGTGGTTCCACCATCAAGTGATCTACCACTCCTGTCATCTGTCCATTACTACTCGTCATCTGGACCGTTCCGAAGCCATTCTGTCCCAATGGAAAAGGGAACTGTGTTTGAGGGAATGTGTTCCCTACTTAGCTAGGAGATGGGAGCTCGTGAGGGGCAGAGTCAGGTCTCCCAACCGCAGGATGAGTGTTAGCAATAGGACCGTGGAGCTGATCGATGAGCTCTTGATTTGACACCCTGCCCTCTAGCTATCTAGGGCGAGAATGGAGCTGGATAGCTTGAATGAATCGATGATAAGTGTATAATTACACTTATCATCATAATAAATTTATATAATAAACACTATAGTTTAAGTCATTTTTATACTTCATATAAAAGATTTCACGTGGTATGTAGTTATTTTTTATGCAAATGCATATACTAGGTAAATCTTGGGAGTAAAATGATCAAAAGTGGAATTCTATTAAAATAGAGTGAAAAAGGTGCAAAAAGATGCGTGGAACTTAAAGATTTGGCTTAAGATCGAAGCCGTCAAAGATCGGTGAAGTTTCAAGGAGATTTCTGAAGAAAACTCAATTCATGGTCGCGACATACATTCGCGGTCGTGACCTGTTCACTTCAGAAATAGAAGTCTACCATCAAAAGACTCACAGTCGGGAATCACATATCACAGTCACGACATGGATGGTTTTCTGGTATTATCCTCCTAACTATCAACCGCCAGATAAGCATGATCAACAGCCATCAACCGCCATCAACTATCAACGAACAGACGCCTATCAGGAGTCAACCAATCATGAAAAGGTGCCACTTCATTGTGGCTAACACCAAGTTTCATCAACCAATCAAAGTGAAGAGATACAATCTTTCAGCAATGATCATGACTCTTCATGTGGACAGTTGCAACCCTTCAAACTCTATAAATAGGGCTCCAATTCTCTCCAATTTCGTATGGTAGAGTGTGCGGGTGTGTAGTGCAAAATAGTGCAACACTAGAATAAGAAATAGTGACAAATATAGTTTGTGTGTGTAGATAGATTCGCTAGGTTCTTAAGTGGTAGCGAGAAAATGTTTAAGTGATTCGAATCCTTGTTTCGATCACTAGATTTCTCTACATATTCGAGTGATTGTTGTATAAGTGTACTTGCAAATCACTTATCAACAAAAGTTTTCATTCATCAATATTCATTTGTTCGATATTCGCAAAGAATAGCATCCTAGCGGAGGTTCTGTACGGGCCGAGACCGAATTCAAGGTAAATGCAGGAATTGCGGCAATTGAGAACTCCCATTAAAAGAGTGGATACGGTTTGATCAACTTTAGCTTTCACTTGCATACCTTACAACTTTGCTTTGCTTTCTACTTATACTTTCTATTTCAAAGTTTTTGGTATTATGCTAATAAAGTTATATGCGTTGGAGTTAATTTTTAGAGTAATTTTAGGGTTAACGATATCGTGTATAATCACTGGATCTGTGATATAACGCTGTTTAGTGAGCCAATATTTTTGGAATGGTAACTTGTTAAATGTGGCTCTGTGGGAGCGACCCGTACTAAGCATAGTATTGATGTTGTATAGGTTTTCATAATTTTCTTATCTCGTTTACACTAGATTTAGAAAAGTTATTTCATGTGTAGCTCTGCGGCGAATCATTGAACATCTGAGTATCTAGAACCGAATTTGTTAGATAATCTAGAGAGTCAAAACATGTTTATTAAACTTGCATGTTTTCTCTGCTATACTTGTTTGTAGTAAAAATCTCTATATTTAGAGTATCTAATCTTCCACATCTATATTTACTCAACTTTTCGTTCTAACCCTCCTACCCCAAAAATAACAAACTTATTATATTTCTTTATTTTAACTTCCCTATCATATCTTTATACCATATTCCTTCCCTGTGGGTTCGATATCTTTTAAAACTACATCGCAACTGTATACTTCGAGTTATCATCATTTTTCTATGTGGTAAGAGGTATTGACAACACCTACATTTTATCTGTGAACAAATTTTTGGTATTATTACTAGGTATAATTCTTTCAGAACGAGTTTAGTCAAGAACTCACAAACAAGTTTTTAGAACATTTGATAGCCATCAGTTCACAAGATTTTGGAACCATAATTGATTAAACTTATCAGTAGAAAAGTGGCGAACAAGTTTTTGGCGCCATTGCCGAGGAGGGCAATTGCGTTATAAGTTATCGTTAGGGAAGTTAGTTGTGTTATAAAGATTAGTTATATAATATATTTTATTTTATTTAGATTTAACTTTATTATTATTTTGTTTTGTTATTAACATATTTTTCTTGCTTATTCATTGAGTTTTCTTTCTAGCGTGTGCATGCCAAGTACGCGTAGTTCAGGAGAAAGTTTGGCGTCTTTCGAACCAGAAATAAAACAATTTGGTAGGTCAAGGAAACAAAATTATAAGAGACAAGAGGAAAGAATGGCTCAAGTTGAAAACCCGAACCCAAATCCTAATCTTGATCCAAATCCAGATGAAGAGCAACCTCAACCAAGGCTTATGGATTATGTTATCTCGACCATCAATGGTAACAATCAAGGAATTGCTAGACCGCCAATTGATGCACATCAGTTTGAAATAAAACCAGCATTACTTCAAATGATTAGCAATAATGTGCAATACTATGGTCTACCCAACGAAAATCCAAATTCTCATATTGCAAACTTTTTAGAAGTCTGTGATACTTTCAGAATGCCCAATGTCCCTGAAGAAGCAATTAAACTTCGCTTATTTCCCTTTACACTCTGTGATAAAGTGAAAGTTTGGTTAAATTCTTTACCCCCAAATTCAATCACTACCTGGAACCAATTAGCCCAAGCCTATCTGACTAAATATTTCCCTTTAGCAAAAACCGCAAGACTCATTAAAGAAATCACTTCCTTTACCCAGAAAGATAGTGAATCCTTATACGAAGCCTGGGAACGTTATAAGGAACTTCAGCGAGTTTGTCCTCATCATGGTTTACCTCAGAATGTTATTCTGCAAAC
>CATIWQ010574791.1:0-20698 GCA_949673415.1 Euphorbia schlechtendalii
GTTCTTCCTTGTAAAGTACTTCAAGCTCAGCAAGTTGAGCTGCTTGCATCTTCAAGATAGCAGCAGTTTGCTCATTCTTTCTGTCAATGTCCTAAAAGCCCATAACACACTAATTAGGTGTTTCTCGAATCATGTAAGAAACCAGTTTGTATCAAAACTAAACAAAATGAAATTTTCAACAATACAAATATACACACAATACACACCTCTTTCATTTCCCTGAGCTCCTCAAGTTCCTTCAAATTATTTTGCAATGCAGCCAAATCAGCATTCTTACTTGCTAGAGTTGATTCAGCAGCGGCTAATTCGGTTTTAAGCCCTTCGACTTTCTTTTCAAGTTCAATCACGTGAAACTTCAATGTCTTCCTTTCTTGCTCAAAGGTGGTATCTAGAAAATCCTTCTGCATTTTAAACATAATGAAAATCAAACTCATAACTAAGATCAACAATAAATGTCAACAAAATTTTAAGATTTTATGAGAATAACCACCTCTTCGAGTTTCTTCTCAAGCAACAGAAGCTTTTGCTCTAGAGATACTTTTTCTTCTGTCAAACTTTCTACACTTTCTTTTGCTGTTTGTAACTCTTCATTTCGCATTTTCAGTTCTTCTTGAAGTTTAATCAGTACCTAAATTATTGCATGATGTCAAATCACTATAGAGTCAATCAAGATTAATGCATGATGTTAAATCATTGTAAAGTCAATCTGAATAACAAATAAGATAAACATCATTAAGACGCAAATATTTGCAAATTCTACCTGATTATTAGACCCTCGCGAATCTCTCTTGGCATTAGTTTCTGCTTCTCCAATACTTGCCAATCTCCTTTCAATATTGCGCTTCTCCAATAATGCAGTCTGGATGTGCAAATCAACGCTATAATACATGAATAAAAATTGCTAAGGGAAATAGATAAGACCGCAAAACTAGTTTAACTGACTTGAAGAGCTGAATCCTTCTGAGCACACAATGATCTAAGACTGTCACGATCATGAGCAACTTCAGATGAGTGTTGCTTTTCTGATCTCAAGGAATCTTTCAAGCCTTCCAGTTCTTCTTGCAATTTCACTTCTTGCCTTTGCTTCTCATGCAATTCTTCGGTTAACTAAAACAACATGTTTAACTGATTAATCTCCTTTACGATTTTCAAGAATAGGAGAAATGTGGCAAGCTGTTTTTCATTAAAAAAACTTTTGCACCACGACAACCGTGACAGTAGAAGTAAGACCTAGCAAGAATACACGTATGTTATATTTCAATCTATAATTAATTGCAAACATCATATCATGAGATAGGTCATCATAATTATTTACTTGATAACATAAACCAAGCCGAGATTTTTACACCAAGGGAATGCAACTATGACGAGGACCAGCCATATCGTACAAGTTTGAAAATATTGATTAATAAAAACAAGCAACGCTAACAAAAATAAAATAAAACAAAGAGGAAGACAATACAATAACAATAAATAGTTAAATACATGGTCAACAATAGCATTCATTTTCATTTTTCCAGACAAATGAACTTCGTGATCATATCTCTCTTAGTAACAAACAACAAAAATTTTGCTATAATTTTGTATATTTACATGTATTCAGTACCAGACATGATAAAGTGAAGTTTATGATTCAAACTTGCAGGAATGTAATTAATTTTTATTTCATCGCTTACATGATTAATGTTTTTCTGAGCCTCCTCAATGTTCTTAGACAATTCCTCAACACGTTTCTCATTTATTTCAACACTTGAAGGCTTAACAGTGCTTGGAAGATCTCCATTGACTAGGCCACTTGCAACAGACCTAGCCTTAGAGTAGCGACGCAACATGACATCATTTATATGTGTTTGAAGAGCAACACAAATTTCTTCTCCCTGATGAAAAAATAAATCTTCAAACTTTAAATAATATATGCTTATAAAGCATAAATTTTCACAAAATCAACAAATACGGTGTCAGTGGAATTATTTAACCTGCTTAGTCTCAAATTGGAAAATATGAAGAACACCTGCAACTCTCATCTTAAAGAAAACTGCAGTATTGCTACTTCCAAATTGCATTATGTCCCTTAACTCAGCTGAATGCAAGTATTCTTTTGGCACTGGGCGAAAAAAATGCACCTAAAGGCAGAACAAGCAAACAAAATCAATATCTAGATTTTAGATAACATGTGAAAAGAAATTCATAAAGTAGACCACTTATAAGTTTCAAGAGTTCCCAAACATAAATGTGGAAGTTAAACTCTCACCCCTCGCTTATTAATGCCCAAAATAATGCGCCCAGGAAGAAGTCCAATTGGATCATCAATCTTGCGAACGCTGAAGAAAACTGAATTACCATAGGGGAGTGTCCTTAGTATTCGCAAGAATTGTTGTCTTGCATCATCTTTTGTGAGATTTTCCTGATAGAAAAAGAACATTTAGATTTTAAAAGAATATATAATATACAAAAGTCATATAAATAGAGTCAAATACAAAATGATGGATACAATTCATGTTCAAAATTTAGAGAAGGCTTTAAACATTGAAGACAGAGGAGCATGAAAGTAACTAATAAACACAACTTAGTTATTCTCACACCAATAATAGATAGGAAAACTGAAAAAGGACTTTTTCAGATAGAAAATGCCGCGTAATTAGATTTTAACATCTTAAATCTGACAACTTCAGATAAACAACACCATAGAGGATTTATTAGTAGAAAAAGGGAAAATTACTGTAACATATTGCACAACTAAAAATTAAAATATCACAATATTAATGATTTTCATCCAAACATGAATAAACTGGACAAGGAAAAAAGCCTTCTCATTGGAAATTGGATCATATTTTACTATATTAGAAGAACAAATCAGAGATATCTTACTACAGTACGCATGGGAAGTATTATATGGCACTAAGCACAAAATATAGAGCATATTATTTTCTGATATATAAATATGGACCTACTAAGATATCTTATTGCAAATTGAAACTATAATCAATTTCAGATAACGTCACGACCCCGATAGGTATATAAATTAAAGAGTAATAAAAGTTGTTTGTTGGGATTTCAAACAGTTATTAGTGCCCCACACATATGAATCGTTTCCTTGTATAATAATTGACAATAGTAATAATTTATAACCCATTAAAAAGAGAAATTTGACTGAAGAATGAAATGCATTTTTTAAGCAACAAAAAGCCACTGTTTCTCAAGTAAAAAGAAAATTTTAAAGAACATCAAATATACTAATTAAACAAAAAGTGAATAAGTTAAGCAGTGCAAGTGGTTGCAAAAAAATGTCTCAAACTCTAAGAGCATAATGTTTAAAAGTAAGCATTTAGCAATCATAAAATACTATTGAAATATAGATTATGGACTCGTACAATGATATACAACAACAATAATTCATGGTATGATAAAAGAAAACAGCTAAAATTGAAGAAACTTCCAAAATTAAATTCTAACCATCGAATGGTAACGAGAAAGAATATCTGACTCCCATTCTTGTTTAGCTCGAGTAATCGCAATTTGTCTAGGGAGAAATTGTTCAAGGAGTGAAGTCCAATCACTGTGAAATGTTTATTCAGATGGTCAAATTCAAAACTTTAGGAAAAGCATATGCAAAAACCAAAATAATTAGAATGGGATAAAATGCAAAAGATTAATGCAACGTTGGATATTTAAAAGACTGAGTTTTCCTCAAATTAGACATGAGAATAGGATGATGGTCAAATTCAAAACTTTAGGAAAAGCAAATGCAAAAACCAAAATAATTAGGATGAAATAAAATGCAAAAGATTAACAAAATGTTGGATATTTAAAAGACTGGGTTTTCCTCAAATTAGACATGAGAATAGAACCACTTACGTGCATGTTTCAGGACTACCGACAAATCCAATCTCTACCAAAATTTGCAGTGCAGATAATTGGGCAGCATCGTCTCTTCCAACAGGATAATTGCCAGTTATATAGTCATGTTGCAACTGTACCAGGATAGTCATGCATCAAAAAAACTTAGAATTTAGTGATTGATTTACGATTTAGAAGGCCATAGATTATTGTTGTTCAAAAGTTGAATGACATACACACACACACGCATATTAATATATATATATATGCTTTGAAACTTCTTTACATACTTGAACATATGACAATTGCACGAACATTGGGTCTATTACAGCTTCATCAGACTCTCGAAATAGCTTTTTCTTGAATATTAATTTGCAATGCAAAATTTCTCCTTTGCTTCGATCTTTAGCTGCTTTGAATTCGACCAATAAATCTCCAATATATTTGTTGTCATCTAACCCGATATACTCCTCTACATAATGAAAGATACATAATATAGCTTTTGCACAAAACTTTGCATTATGCAAAACTAAATAACAAAAAGACTAATTACCATTCCCCGGATCTGGTGACTTGGAACCAGTAACAACTTTACGGCATTCAAACAGACTGAAGCTCGAGAATGCTGACAACTTGATTATTCCAGCAAGTTCCTGATATAATTAAAATTACAACTGAAAATACTTAGTAATTGTTCATAAATAATAAAAAAAATGCACATGGCATGAAAAGAAATCTGATTTGAAGAATTAAGCAAATCCATAATCGTAGTTTCAATTTATACTTTATACTAGAATTTCAACGAGACATTGAGTGTTCAAACATCAATACGATC
Organism: Euphorbia schlechtendalii; assembly: GCA_949673415.1. Classification (NCBI taxonomy): domain Eukaryota; kingdom Viridiplantae; phylum Streptophyta; class Magnoliopsida; order Malpighiales; family Euphorbiaceae; genus Euphorbia; species Euphorbia schlechtendalii. Next base: position 4,673 of record CATIWQ010574791.1, read on the forward strand.
ATAAAATGTCGCAAATGATATCCATCCACAATTTGCTATTAGAATTCCTCTTGTAACTTTGAAGTGAAACTTAAAATGAGCTTTCAATTATTCAACTTTATTCAATTCCTTAAAATTTTACAATGTTAATGTTTCTTCTACCAGCAAAGACACAAAACACCATGGTTCAAATCGGAATATGTGTTCTATATATTACTATGGGAGTTGGCAATGCCTCCCAACTAGCACAATACTAAATTGATTAATTAAACTAGTATATGCCTCTCATGTTGTTTGATGTGCATCAATGTTTTCAGACAAATCAATCAATGCAATTTAATTTGCATCGGTAAAATTTTATATTTATTGGAAAAAACCCATAGAAAAGCCTCAAATTAGTTTTACATGCAAAAATTTATATAATTAATGGAACTAGAATTGCATATAAAATCTGCTGGACATTTATTTTCTCTAAGTCCAAATGAGATTGTAAGTGTCGCTAACACTCTTATATTTTTCAATTTACAAACATGCAGGTGGTAATAACTAAAGCAACACAAATAAATTATTAAGTTTTAGGTACCTCTACAGCATCAGACACTGTCGTTGACATATCATATGTAATTTCTTCAAAAGTCTCATCCAAAAAAAACACTATGGTCGTAAGCTTTCGACCAGTTAGAAGAGCTTCTATTTCTTCACGCCCTGGTATTGTATGCCTTGGACCAGCCTTAACAGAACGTTTCAAAGCATTTAATGTATTTACAGCAAGCACTTGGACTTCAGAATCAGTACTTGCACCATATGCTACATTATGAACGTACTCAGATAAATATCCACCAATATCTTTGCTAGGAGGCATGGAGGACGCACATAAGTACATTAACTCCCATGCTTTAATCAAGTATTGCCTACAGAATACAAGTCAATAAAATTGTTGGAATCAGTTTGGAACACAATCATTATTAACATCATCTAAAAGTAAAATAAATCCGAATACAAACTATCAACGTTTTTCAAGCTAGCAAGAGAAATAGAATAGAAATTCCCAAAGATTGATGATTAATGTAAATTGATGCAGACTAACATATACAGACAATACACGAAATACATGCCTGTCAGGATTATTCCTTGTTTGCTTTGAAATTTGGGCAAAAAGTTCATCTCGTAGCTCTGGTCGTTTTAGCGTATGCTTGTACAGTTTTCCAACAAGTTCAATCCTCTCATCCAAGCTCACTGGTGCTACTCGGTCAGATGAATCAACTCCCATGTACTTGAGAATTATCTGGAATACTTTAATGGCTCGACTTATGAGATCACTATTGATTTTCAGTAATGAAGTTGGTATAGTATCCTGCAAAAAGATTATTAGCATTCTGAAAATCTGATGTGCTCATGAGAAAAAAAGTTACGAAATGCAGTGATTTCACCTTTTGAAAGCACAGCATGTCCTCAAATGTGTATTTTTCCCGAATTTGAGGGCCAACGGATTTTTTGATGAAAAACCCACGTTTTCCAGAGGAATGTATCTGTTTCTGCATCAACCTTAAGAATCCCTCAACCTAAGAAGAGCACTTTTAAGAGATTAATAATGGCACAAGAGATTATAAGGGAAGATGGTGCATGAAAATTCATTTTACTAAAGTCAGCAACAAAAATCCTAACAAAGAAGTTGCCTGGTAGAACTAATCACCTGAAACTTATCGATCAACGGTATTGCACCAGCAAGTTCTGCAGGAATAGATGCTGAAAGCACCGCATGTGTACTAAAATAAAAAGAAAAAAAGCAATTATAAGGACATGCGCAAGAATAAACTATTTTCGGCACTAAAATTATTTGGTTTGTAATTTGACGTTAAAAATCCACTTGAGACCAGTTTTGCTTAATTTGTCTTCTAGACTTCACCGAAGAAATTTTCGATGAACTTAAAGACCAAAGAGAAAGAGAGACCTAAAGCACAAAATAGCAAATTGGAGAAATAAAGAATAAGCATAAACAATTGCATATCAGACTCACGGTGTTGCAAAATTAGAGCCATCGCTATCATATCCATCCCCATTGGAAATTGAGGAAGAAGTATGCAAAGGAGTGTCTTCATTTCCAATGCTTGAACTAAAAGAAGACATGCTTGATCTTACACTTTGTGCCATAGATTGCTGCAAATTGTATGCCATTCGATCAATTCACTAAAATGCTAGGTATCAAATATTAAATTTTGTTTGTTTTCTAAGAAGCACAAATAATTATAAGAAGTCATTTAGCAGCCACAACAATTATCCAGAAAATACACACGATGGATTAATTGAAAGACAATAATAGTCTGCCGAGTAATGGGCATATTAATATACTTAAATTACCAAAATGCTCAGCAAAGAAAAACAAAAAATTTAAAATCGAGAAAATAGCATAGCTTAGCCAGTCAAAACAATCAAGTGCGTACAGCAAAATTGGGGAAATCTGTTATGAGCAATAAACAAATGTTAAGAAAAAATTGAGAGATCTAAACTGAAAAAACAGTAAAAAGGCAGTAAACAAAAAAATAGATCGACATTGAAGTGAAAAAAGAGTAAAATCCAGAGATCGACCAAGGCAATAATGGAGAAATACATAGCGGGAAGACGAAGAGATAAGAAGCAGAAATGCAAAAACAAGACCTGATTAGAGACGAAAGGAAGAGATCCGAGCTGCTTAAGAAGTGGCGCTTTTGTTCATAGGAAGAAAAGAGAGAAAAAATGGTGGTAAGAATCACGAGAGTGTTATAAATGGCGACTCTTTTGTTTCTCTTTCTCTCTGTTTATCTATGCCGTATATCGACCGACCACTTCAAATTTCAAATTGCTCTCTCAGCAAATTCATGGTTTTACCGTTTCAGTAATTGCATTTTCAATTTCGAATTTTACAGTTTTAGTAATTATACTTTCAATTTCCAATTTTGAAGAAAACAAGATAACATCACAAGGATTAATAGTAGCTAAAAAAATTAATCTAGAAGCACATAAAAAAATTTTAATTTATAAATCAAATTTAATGTTTTTTTATTTACTCTAAATTTAACATGTACTGAATTATCATTAATGAGTGTGTATTATCAATAATTTAGTTTCACATTATATGGAGTAATTACAAAACTTAGTTAGCAAATTGATACCGACCAAATAGATATGGAGAACAATATGAGTTAGAATATTCATGTTTGTAGAGCTATTTATAGAAAAAATTATTTCATGTTAATTTAAATTTGAAAATAGAAAATTATTTAGAAGTTGTTGACAAACGGGTTGTAAATAAGTTGAATTTGATATAAAATAGCGTTATAAACTCTTTTATTTTAGCTAAAAAGTAAAATTTGCTTTGGAGATTGGTAGGATATCAGCTTTTAGGGTGGAGCAAATATTATTAAAATCTTTTGCCTAACCAAGTGATTGATAAATCATTGCTTACAAGTTCAGAAATAACCCCACCAATATGAATAGTAATTGCATTACTACCCTTTCTTAATATTTAATTACCGTCTCACTTTACTTCTTAACACCCATAAAATTAAATATTAAAACCAAGTCATGCCATGCTCCAAAAACCTCAAAACAATTGACCCTTTCTTAATACACTCCATTTGGTTTGTCTTTCAAAAGCTGCCTACATGTTTAATTTAATTGTTATTATTTGTTATTACATGTAACTTTTTAATGTTATTAGAAATTTTCATCTCTTAAAATGGTAAAAGCTATTGTTTATTAGTTGATAATCAAACATCTAGGTCTTGTTTACAATGTGATGTTGTGGTATTGTTAGTTGGTTCTTATAATTTTTTGTTTCTCAAATAATTAAAAAGCAATCACAACCAAACATTTAATGAAATATGTTATTTCGAAGTTGAAAAACTAGAGAACAATCACTATAATAAGTCATCAAAAACCATCGTCGAACTCCATTATTCGAATCTTAAATACACATATCATTTTTGAAAAAAATTTAAATCAAGTAGTATCTCAACTCTTACTACAAAAAACAAGGATGAAGATTTTTATTTTTAAATTTACAAGTGTTTGGTAAAAGTCTAGGGATACTAATTCTTGATGTTGTTTATTGTTACATTTTAATACTTATAGAGTTCAATAATTAATTTTTGGCTTAATGCATCTACATCCCCTTGAACTTGTCCAAAAAGGACTGTTACCACCCTGAACTTTGAAATGTGACAGATAACCAGCCTCCTATACTTATCTAAAACGTGTCACTTTACCCCCTTGTGTTGACCTGGCTTATTACGTGGATAATCATCAAAATACACGTGCATGAAGTATGTTAATGGAATAGATAATGAATAAAAAAATCTCTAACATTCTAATTCTTACAATTCAAAATCTCTAATATATGTTATTCGTTTTCTTCAAAATTTCATATCTATTCTAAATATTTTCTTCAATTAATCTTAATATTGTATCGATTCCTGGTTCATCGTTTTCATCTTCTTGCTCTTGAAACCAATATTTTTACGAGGGGGTAAATTGACGCGTTTTGACAAGTACAAGGAGTTATTTGTCACATTTCAAAATTTAAGATGACAACACCATCTTTTGAACAAGTTCCGGGGGTGTAAATGCATTAAGCCTTAATTTTTTTATCTTTGTTAATAGAAGTTGATATGTACCCTTTTCTTATAATTTGATATATCTTGGAAAAACTGAAGTAAATAATACATAAGCAAGCAAAGCGTCAACTAATTTTTTCAAAAATTTTCAGCATGGAATATGGCGCTAATTAAAATTAATTTCTATCAATTTCACTTTCTTAGATTTGATAGATAAACCACAGAATTGCAGAGAATCGGTCATTATATATGATAAAAGGAAATTTGGTGTGACCCACTTCAACAAAGCTTTGTCCCTTGTACTTTGGATATATTATTATTAGGCAGTTGTAAATTTCCTTAAAAAAATATTTACAACTTGTTATCTATTCAGTTTTTTGTTTTATACGTTTGAGTTAGCACAGTGGACCATTCAAAAGCAATTGCTGAATTGCCGGCAAGCCGGTGCCGGCAAAATATTTTACCAAGAAAATCTTTTCTTGCGGGAAATGTGCAGATCAATCAATTGCAGCCAAAAGTACTTTCATGTTTTTTCATGTTTTTTTTACAATTTAACATTTAAAAACTAAAAACTCACTGGTAAAAATATTGTTTGGCCTGTTTGACATGTTTTCATAGGTTATTTTTTTTATAAATGGCAGAGTTGATTTTAAAAAAATAAGTTAAATATTTTTTAATTAAGTAGTATGAAGGATTAAAATATGTTGTTCAAAGTCAAAATATATAGTTCAATAAAAATTTATAAAAATAATTTACTAAAATAATAAGTTGAAAAGTAATACCAAACAGATTCTAAACCAATGTTATGACAAAAAAATATTGATTCTAAACATCTAATTTCGCATGAATCTGTTCGAATGTACACTACAGATTTTAGTTCAAGTCACAAAAACGGATCGGAATTCTCAAAAATAATGGAAAGTAATAATCAATGTTTCTATACATTTTTTCATTGTGAAGAGTTAATGAAGGTTAAGGTAATGAATTTTATAAATATAAAATGGCGCAATGTTACCCATTCATACGGTGTCTAGGGATAATTTCTTTCATCAACATTGGCTTGCAAAATGGCCATTTTATGTGTAAATTCTAAATTGGAATATAATTGTAGGGACAAATTCAATAGTTATCCATTTGTTTATTAGGTTTGTACACTATTGGTTTTGTTTATGTAATTGATGTTCAAAACATAATATTAGTTTGATATATTATATTTTTTGAAGATTAAAAAAATTCAATAATAATGTACCGCAAATGGTAATGTCGACCAAATAAATAAAATCAAAGCGTGCAATTGTGCTCTGCTCGTGATTGCATTAAAACTAGGTCCTTTTTTGCAATTAATTCAACATTAATGCACAGCAATAGCATACGTTACCATTTACCAAGCAGTATTTCGAAACTTTTATTGACCCACCCCACTGTATAACACATAAAACGACTCGTGGATTAGGAATAAGCCATTTGGGTTTTTTTTTTATATAAATATGCCATGTGAGATATCAATTTCATACTTGCACCCATGCATTTAATAAAACACTCAAATTGCATAAACTAATTAACAAAATACCCATTTTTCAATTTTATATGTCTTCCTCTAATTAACAACCGTACAATTTCTCAAGTCATGTTTTTGGGCCAGCTTGCAATTGATTTCTCAAACTTAAAAGCAAAAATTTGTGTTAGGTGCTTGAAAAAACAATCCCCAAGTGGCGTAAGTAGGTAGGGTTTGTTTGAGATTGCTATCGTGAAAAGTTACACTTACGAATTCTTAATATAACAACATAGTTCTGAATTGGATAAAAGATTTTGAATTTCAATACTAATTAATTAAGAACTGTTTGGTATTGAAATCTAGAAGTAAAAACTTGAAAATTAAGTTTTTCGAAAAAGAAGTTTCAGAAAATAATCGCAGACTTGCCCACAATGAGAGCTTGATTGAAAGAAAAAAAAAAGATAAAAATTGGAAGAAAAGGCACTCAATTTGGTAGAATAGCAATTGAGAGCCTTGTGCACAAAACAAAAGGCCGAGAACAACTGCCAAGTGTCTTGACACAAGTACACGGGTTTGCTTGACAAAAATTAAGCTTTTTATTTCGATAATACAATACAATGCACTCAATTCTGGGAGGCAGGACCGTTTCAAGAACCTTGCGAGTCTGCCAAATAAAATAATTGCACACAGCAATTCAAATGTAAATAAAATACTAATAGCACAGCTAACAATTCAATGAGCTTATAGCATGATCATAACTAATCAGATCATAACTTACAGAATTGATTTCACGAGAGCTTATAAATAAAAGAACATTTTTTCATATGCCAATGTTTTAATCAATATTAAAGATAGCGAACATTAAATTTCAGTATTTGTCGAAGCTTTTATTTAAATCATTTCTATAAAAATGGAATTTTAAATAAACAAATCAGATATCAAAGGAGAACGAAGCCTCCTGATGCTATCAATAGCCAAAGTTATGGTAAAGGCCAAAATATATTTTCAAGTAGCCGCACATCCTTGATAGGAGAGTGTGAATGAACGAGAAAATTTTTAAAATGCATTTCACTTTGAAAAACTTCTACTTAAACATCTCAATCTTTCTAAAACATCTTGGATTTTTTCTGATATTGCCGTGTAAAGGCAGCTCTGTGCTGCCTCGTCCAGACCACAACGAGAAAAGGCAGGCCATCCTTTACTACGGAAAGCCAAATTACGAGACATAGATAATGCCGTTTCTCGCATCTTAGGAAGGTCGAATTCTATTGGCTCGCCAACAACTATGTTGATTTTCTTGCCACACAGTGGGAAAGGAGGCCTTCTTCCAAACCAATAACTTTCAGGCATCACCTGCAATCGTCACACGAGATTCCAACTGTGAAATGGGCCAATAAATTGATCAACTTCAAGATAATAGCAATCCCAGTAACTTAACATGGATGAAAGGTTTTCAGATAGATGCAAACCTAAGTTCTAAGAAATCTTAAGAGTTTTCAGTTGACAAGCAAGCCTCAATGACAGGGGAGCATATTACAGTGTTCGCATCTACGCCTAAAATTTATGATATGGTAGCAACTTTAAGTGTTACTTTTTTCTTTTTTTTTCGGTCATGTCATAAACAGATGCTGTCATTTTAATTTATGTTCTCATTTAACGTGTTCATCGAAACCTTTTCCTGGCCAGTTCTTCGGGACACGAATTACAAGTCAGAATTTTAAATAGATTTCTTTTTTAACCTTTGAACTCGCCTATAGCTTTCCGACAAGCTAAAACTAGATTAGGTGGGTTTGCTGCAAAACTCCAACACCTATTTGCTGAAACTGAACCAAACGAAACACTTATTTTATAGGCAACTCCTCGAAAACCTTGTCGGACGCTATCTAAGGGGAAATTCTTGTTCCTAAAGACAGAGCCTAAACTCAATACTTTCTTCTTAACCAAGAACATTAACAATGTCCAGATGAAGGTAGAAAGCGCAATTTAATTCAATTTGAGCATGGCATTTTCAGTAAATGAAATACTACGTTAGTCATTGAAACTCATAGCAAATGCTTGAAAAAGGTGCACCCAACCTATTTTTGCACATGTTCGCTGATACAAAGTCTACTAAACCTCACTGGTAATGCATTTGTATATGGTCAGGTCACAAAATCATTTTTCAGAAAATGGGTGAAATAACAGATTGGAGAATTTCGAGCAAGCACTTAACAGTAGGCTGGGCATTAATATTAAAGAAACATAGAAAGGGTAAAATTTGCTGATGATTTAGCATTTGTGAAATGTGAAGTATAGAAGGAAGCAACTTCCATGAAGTATTTAGTACATCTTTGTATTCAATTAAGTAGCTTCAAAAAAGCAAAAAGGCAATAATCCTTAAACAGGTTTCATAATTTAGATATCAAGGATGAATAATTTACCTCTTCAAAGCCTTTATGAACAATGGGCAAGACTATTGGTGTTACAGGGGAGCGGACAATGAGACTAGCAGTACCCCATTTTAATCGTCTTACCGGTGCATCCAACTGACAAACTTTTCCTTCAGGAAATGTATGAAGCTGTTAATTACAAGGCAATAAGACATCAGAACAGCATGTACGGTTTTGGGACAGCCAGACAGGTCGAGATGAAGAGGAACGTTTGGTTGTTTCTGGAAATTGAACAAATGCTTTTAAAGGAACTAACTTACAAAATTACATCCTTACATATAAAACAAAGAAAAAGAGGGAATTGGAAAGCACTGCACAAATTCAATTTCACTACATACTCAAGTATTATTCAGAAATACCCATCCATCTACAGCTCATTCCTTATTATTTGAACCCCTGTTGTTTTTAAATTCATCATATCTATATGCAATCTGCATGAAATGAACATCACTTATTTTTTACATCTCACCTTTTTCCTAAAAAGCTTGAAGAATCTTTGATTATTCTGCTGTGACCAAATATACATGAACCAAACGCATGAGCTAAGAAATTTTACTCCTTATAAAACAAAAATATCAATCTAGGTCAATTAAATGAAGCAAGTTGAACAAGCCCAGCTGCAAGTTCTCTAGCCAAATCATAATAGAGAATACTAATTGACAGACCTGGATTCTTTCCATGCACCGGTAATCAATTATCGCATACATTAGATTAGAGTCAGGCAGCCCGTTAAAATAATAAGAAAATGCATGACATAATGGCATTGTGTAGTGCAATAAACGAGTATGCTTCAGTCAAGCAAAGAATGATGATAAAACAGTTAGAGCAAATACCCATGCTCCATCACTCAAACGTTCAAGTGCTTCATTCATGTTTTCCTGATAAATTCCACCTCCACGAGTAATAGGTATGCATTTCCCTGCAAAATTAGAAGTTCAAAAGTATAGGCTGATCAAGATTATTGATTATGCTTACGACACACCAAATTAGTCATAAGTTAGTCATTATAGTAGTCACAGGGATTCTGATAAAGTGGTAAACAGTAAACAACATAACAAAAAGAACGACCTCCCTGGATAATTCAAGAATGTAATATTTTAAAATAAGGGGAGAACAATTGAAAGCTTCCAAAACCATATGAAAAATTGATATCCAAATTCTACAATTTTATTCAACTTCCTACTGTTTACATTATCAAATACATTACATTGGAAAGAGGAATCATGAGTAGCTAAGAAAAGAGCTATAGATAAACATTATAAAAACACTCTTCCATAGATAAGGTCATTATTCAGTAACACCCTCAAAACTAAATATGTCTCCCAATTATTAGTGCTATCCTCATTACAGATAAGTCCCGATAATATTTTCTTCCAGCACTTGTGATATTTGCCATATTCCAAGTGCAGCATAAAAGAAAACATGAAATTGTTTTACGTTACAAATCCATCTAGTATGCAAGCAAAGACGTCCATGAAGTCAAACAGAAAAACTATAGTCACCTTATAGAAGAAGTGAAGAACAAAACAACCACAATTTGTGAGCTTAACACTAACTGAGTTGCTTCCGTGAGTGAAAAATAACTGTAAATGGAGACCAAAAGAAAATTGCAAATACTGTAGCAGAAAAACTAATGGAATGCAGTTAAGAGCAATACCAAGGCGGAAAAAATAAGACAGAATAGGGTTTTTGAAACAAATGTCTTCAGCGGCAAGTACCCATCGAGCTAAATTTGGATCAGAGGAGGGGAAACCCCTGAATCCCCACATAACTGGATCATCCAACCTATTAATTCAAAGAGAGAATCGCAAAGAGTAAGAACACATAGATGCATATAAAAGCCAGTAAAGAAAAGAAAGAAGACGAACAAAGTTACGTGGACATGTGATTGCTAACAGTGATAAGGGGTAGGCCAGGGGGTCGAGATCGGACAAGACGAAGAAGAGTATCAGCATTGTGAACAGAAGTAGTGTTGAGAAGATTTGCCACTGCCTTCGCAAAAGCCCCCACGGCCGAGATTATCATCTTCCTTGGAATTCCTCCCATGTGTGAAGCTCTTCCTGCCCATTCCATTGTTCGTCCCATTGGTTGTGGTTTGCCTCTGAAGAAGAAGAAGAAGAATACCAAATGTAAGCTCTCCTTCGATATGATCCCCCCTTCTCTGTTTTATGTTTTGCGGCGGAAATGTGAGTATCTAAATTTTAAGAACAGGAATTATACAAAGCTATATTTTCTTCCTATTTTTTGATTAAAAGTTTGTTTTACTTTTTGTAACCTAATTTCTACTGTCTGTTACATAATTTGTCAAATAGCATTTCTTTATCTGTTATATAGTTCTAAAATTTCTAATCTAATTTCTAGTATCTATAGTATAATTCTAGATCTAATATCTAATAAGTAGTATCAATGTGTTTACAAATATCAAATATCTCATATTCTATATCTATAGAATTGGTTTCATATGCATCTTAAATGTCATTATTTTATGGATAAAAATTTATACTTTGTATAGGTGTAACATGTGTTACTAATTGCAGTGACATGTTAGAGCAACGGCAACGGTTAAAATTTTTTATCAATATAATATTTTTTTAATGGTGTGAAATCCGGTAACTAAATCAACACTATGAACGGTAGGATCTCATCCACCTCACTAGCAAGTAGTAACCCTTGGTACCGCCATTGATTAGTTGGTTAATTGGGTGGAGACCAATGATAGCTTGGGTATTTGGCTAGTAATAACTAGTCCTAATGAGTAATTAACCGACATATATAATGCAGAAAAAAAGGCAAAAAATAACAGGTTTCAATCATGTGCTACTGAATTTGGGTAAAATGAGAATGGAGTAACATGATGTTATGTGACTTGCTTCAGAGTTAGGGATGGCAACGGATCCCGGACCCGGTCCGGATCCGTGGATCCGGACCTGTTTTTTAGGGTCCGGATCTCGATTTTATGGACCCGTCGGATCCGGGTCCGGATCCGGGTCCGGGTCTAGGAAACGGACCCGGATCCGGATCCGTATTTAAATATTAATTGTATTTTTTTATTTATTATTTACCCCGAAAATATTGGATAATTAATATTATTTGATATCCACGTAAATCCAATTGCATGAACGTAATTAAATGAGGATGTAAACTATTTAAAATAAGATGAAATGTACAAGTATAGAAGCTGAAACTAAGAATTTGATGTTAATAATATAGACCCGTTTTGAACCCGGATCCATAAATTATGGACCCACCAGATCCAGGTCCAATATATGAAAACGAATCCGGGCCGGGTCCAAGTCGGATCCGACCGGTTGCCATCTTTACTCAGAGTAATTGATTCAGGGTACATACGACAGTTTTGTCCCTTTGTTTTGTAGTTCCAAATCCAGTGCAATTTAAGCCCAAGATTTTCATGTTCACATCCCATTCATCACGTTTTTTTATTGGATAAGGCCTTAAGCGAACCATAAGTCCAAATTGATAAATGGTTGGTTTAAAAAAATGATAATTTTAAAATTGGTAATGACGTAGATAGCAATAGTTATTTTGAATTCTATTTGTTTTTATGTGTAAATAACATGTGGTACATCGACAAATTCATGTCATTTTATCATAGGCAGATGTTTTGTTAAACAGAAATGGCCGACCAAAATATGCTAGTAAAAGGCGGTGGGTTAACCCCCTGAAATATCTCAATCATATACAACACACTTACACTACCACTGCTGTGAAATGATAAATTCGATTAAGTTGAACTGTATATGTATATTAAAAATTTAAAATGAAGAAAATGAGTGGGAGAGTGCCACCAAAACGAGAGGCAAAAGTTAGGTTGTCCATAAAAGACGTGTATCATTCTTGTGTTCGCTGCCTAATCTTTTTCTTCACCAATAATGCCAGCAACTTTACGAGCCCACAACTTTCCCTTTCAATAATAAAATCATTAGTAACAGATAACTGCATTCACAAAATCTTGATAAATTTTTGTTTCAGAGAAACTTCCTTAACACTCTATGGAAGAGAAAAAAAAGTAATCATAAACACAAAATCAAATAGATATTATCTAGTCTCTCAGGCTGTTCTCTTCATCTTCAATTGGGTTCAGTTCAGTTTAGTTCAGTTCAGGTCCATTAAGTTCAGTTCAGTTCAGTTCAGGTCAATTAAGTTCAGTTTAGGTCTATAAATTTTAATTTTAATAATGATTATTCTGATTAATCTTTAATAAAAATTAATTGTAATAATAATAAAAAGAAGAACAACAATAAAAATATTAATATAGAAAAATAATTATTATTTAATGTAGTTAATATTGATTATAAATATAGTAAAAATAATTTTTAAATAGTGATAATTACTATTGTTATTGATATGATAATAGTATTAATGTAACTATAACATAATAATATTTTTATTTATAATCATAGTATTAATTAATTAGAAAATGTGATATGGAATAATAAAATAAAAATATTTATCAATTAAAATAATTATTACGTTTTTGTAATCCAATAATAAATGATAATTTGAATCCAAGCTACAATATATTATAATAATAATTGTTATTAGCTCACATATAATTGTAACAATAATTATTATTTGAATAACAGAATTTAATTAAATGAATTTACGTATTATAAATTTTTTTATTATTAATGGTATTAAAATTGTTTTATTAATTATTTTATATAGGTAGTTATTAATAACATTTTTTTAATGATTATTAATAATTTATTTATTTTTATATTTAATGGGTTTTACTAATATTTTAATAATTAATATATTTATTATTAAGTTCAATTAAGTTCAGGTTCATTAAGTTCAGTTAAGTTAAGTTCAGGTTCATTAAGTTCAGTTCAATTCAGTTCAGTTCAGTTAAGTTCAATTCAGTTCAAGTTTCAGAAGTTGAAGAGAACAGGGCCTCACTCTGTAACAGTAATGCATAACATTTTTTGTCTCTTAGAATTTTGAATTGCATAACTTTGTTTTTTTATATCTTAGTGTATCTTTCAGACCTAATTATAAATTAAGGATTTTAACATTTTGTATCTTCCATGAAATTTGATGTATAGAAATATTTATTGCTATGTGATTATAAAATAAATAAATAGCAATAAAAATATGGAGGAAAATTTGGTTGGTGAGTATAATTTTGTGATTAGATTAGTTACGAATTTTTTTAGCGATATGTTCCTTTGATTGTTGATTTTTATTATTTCCTTGTAGTGTTTAGTAGTCACTTATAATTATATAGTTAATATTTTTAAAAGACGCTTTGATTAATTTTCTTCGACAAAGTCAATTAGTATTTTTTTTATAATTTCCCTGCACAAATAACATTATTACACAAGCCTTTCGTATAAATATAATTATTAAGGCAACATATTCTAAAAAATTTGTACATAGGTCCCAAACGATATAAAATGTTCCCTTTAACTAGGGAAGGTGGTGAGAAGATGGTCATATGTTTACTATTTAATTACACAAGTAATCATTCCCATAAACATCAATCAATTAATAAGTAAATGATTATGACCTCCCTGAAATTTTACAAAATACATTCTTACCTCTATGTATTATGAAACATATTTATAATCTTCCTATATTTTTTTTATGCTATAACTTCCTTACATATTTAATTATGAGTATTTTTATCCAATTTGTTAAAATAACAAGTATTTGTTGATATATTTAATTTTATTGTGTTTGTATCATGGGATATGTGATAATAATAAAAAAAAGTACATTTTTGACAATATATAAGACTTTTATAATTTTCAAAGTATAGTTTTAGTAGATAAATTAACAATAAAAGATTTTTTCTAAGCAATTTTAATCCATGACATATTAAAATATAGTATACAAGATCAATATTTGTTCATAAACATATGTCATGTTTAAAAATTTAACACAAAATGAGATAATACAAAGCACAAAAATGTTGTAGTATGAAAAGAAAAATGATTTTTCTAAACATGTATTGTATTTATTCCAAACACACGAAAATTATAATTATATACTCTTACTTAATTAATAGTAAAAATATTAAAGGGATCCTTTTGTAAATTTTGTTTTTTATTAATATATATAATACGCCGAGATGTATTTCAGCACAAACATTTATACTACTAAAGAGAATATCTCTATTACCAATTATATGTATGCTCTACAATACAATTACATAAAGGTTTATTGACATTGTTGGCACCATTGCAGATCCTACTCCTAAGATTTAATGGACTGCAGAACAGTTTCCTAGAGGAAAATTAAAAATAGAAATTTAAAGTAAGCCAATTATACCAGAAAAAGACATTTCACAATTCAAACTTTGTTAGATTATTGCAATATAATTTTTCACGATATGGTTATCAAATCATAGATAAATAAATGGAATACAATTGTGATAATGAGCTGTTATTCCCTTAATCACTCGTTGATTAATATTTTAAATATTTAATCCTACATAGCTACTATTGTTTTATATTATAGTCACCTAATTTGAAAACAGACACTTTCCATTTCTTTTCATTGTCTGCTGGTGTGGCCCTACCATTTTATTTCATTCAAATCAAATTAAACGTGAACTATGTAGTTAGATTATAACGAAAATCTATTTTACAAAATTACACTTCCAATCAAATAATTTCTAAGATGTGAAAAAAAGTGTAACATAGATAGAGTAAATTGAACTTTTAACGCAAGTTAATTTTGTGTAATATGAGTTTAAATTATTTGTATACTCACTCGAGCTATTAAACATGATATTTCAAGCAAATGGGTTCCCTAAATGGTATCATAACAGCTTAGACCTAAAGGTCGAGGAGTCGAATCATGACAGCTCTATTTGTTGAACTAACTCCAACACATAATAGAATGCGTATGTGTTGTACCCGCTTCAAGACCAGGATCGTTCGTGTGCGAGGGAGTGTCAATAATAACATATATACTATGATTGTGTCAATAAAACAATTTCATGAAATGATATCAGGACAGCTTAGTCAAGAGTTCAAATCTTGCTACCTTCATTTGTTGAATTAATTGCAACACATAACAGATTGAGTAAGTGTTGTACTCACTTCAAGCACAATGAGCATTCACGTGTGGAGAGTGTCAGGAATAATATAAATACTACGATTCAGGATTAATTACCAGGTTAATCTTTTGGATCAAACAGTTCCATGACAAGGGTGAGTGTTAGGAATAATGTAAATATCATAATTGGATCTTACCTATGAAACTAAGCTTGGTGTCAAACGGTTAAATGATATGAAATCAGAGAGCAGAAGGCATGGCAACCATAAGATCATGGGATTGAGTTTAAATTCTTGATAGAGTTTGGGCTAGTAGAGAAAGACTAAACCCGTTGTTGATCTTGAACCTCCTAGGAAATAGATAAATGAATGTTTGACAAGTGTCAGCTTGTCCATACCCAATTGCATTTGAAGAAGAGTGTTGGAGATGTAGTGTTAAATCACATTGAAAATAAATAAGAATAAAAAGTGTAATATAAATGAAGTAGATTAGAGCTTAACACAAA
>CATIWQ010574911.1:0-26536 GCA_949673415.1 Euphorbia schlechtendalii
AATAATGTTAAAGGAAGTATGTTAATTAATTCAACATTATTATGAATTATACATCATGAATAATTTTTGAAAATTTCTTGATTTTTTAAAAGTTTTCATCACATTTAAATTTAAAATAATATTTGTGTTTCATAAAAAAAATTTAAAATTTATTATTAAAATGTATTGTATTTTTATTAATTAATCTATAATATAGTATTTCAAAATTAAACAAGAATACTTATCTTTATGGCATAACTGAAAGTTGAAAATCTTCCTTTTTACTAATTTTTGAAAGTACGAGTACCATTTTGTCAAAAAAAATTTACAAAAACCTTTTAGCAAAACGATCAAACTACAAGACATTTTTTTTTAAGTCTGAAAAAAAAAGTAAAAGTTCAATATCCATGTTATTGAGCCGAAAAATTAAGGATTTAATTTTAGAAAACACATTGTAAACTTTAGATAATAAATTCATTTTAATTGTATAATGAATAATATTCTGTTGGTTTTAATTAAAACTCTAAAACGATATTTACACATATTTTTTATAATTTAATATTACTAACACATTTTTTTAATAATTCAAGTTCAAATAAATTATAAATTGAAATAAACAATTTGGACGATATTGTCCGCTTTGACGTTGTTTACGGTCAATCGTATAATTTTTTTTGAAAAACGCGTACAATTTTAAAACACGTCATTCAAGTTAAAGCATTCAGGGCCCTGCTTATAAACAAGTTCAGTAAATCTTCTGAAAATGATGTAAGATATTCATTCCTAACTTAAATTTAGTTTTTTTTAGGGTGATAAAAAACATATCAGATAGTCTCTAAAATTGCATGGATTTTTTTTGTAAAAAAATATATATTCTATTTTTATGTCAATATTTTGATGTTGGTTTCCGTGACAGTATGACATATTTAAATATTTTATTTTGTTTAAATTAGTTGTTGCTCTATTCTAGGAATTATTTAATATTTTTAAAAATATTAATATTGAGTTTATTATTTAAGATCATTGACGTATTTTACTATTTAAAATGTATAGTCTTACCATGTTAGTATAAATGATATTACCTCCGTTTTATTTAGTTATATTTTTACACATTTTATAGTTTTTAATAAAACAATTAATAAGTGTTTACAATTATTAATCTACCCCTAGTAGTTTATTTTTCCAACCCAAACTATGCATTTATTATTATAAAATAAATAAGAATATAAATAGAAGAGAGATAAAAGAATCATGAAACTTCAAAATTGAATATTATATTAAATTTTAACATTTTAATTAAATGAATTACTAAAAAAAACGAACGGGAGTATCCAATTTTTCTTTGTTTTTTTTTTTTGGCTTAGAATCGTTAGCATCAGAGAAACAGAAATGAAGCCTAAAATTCAGACGTAGCATTTCTCTTTCATTACTTGGGGCTTCTGTAGGCCCACTATTCCTTTTGGGTAGCTGAATGCAAGTGCCTCAAGCCCAACAATTCTGTGGAAGGCCCAAACTCGAGCCGATTTATTTACTTATTTAAATAAACATTGAATATTTATAGTTGAAAATATAAAATATAACTAGGTAAACAATGAACAAGAACGCAGACTTTTTCACCTTATAAAAAAATTAACCTTCAATTTGAATTTTTTTTACGTTCAAGACATCGATTTCATGTATGTCTCTTTACTCTATTTAGGAATATTAATTATATTCATTTTATGATTTAGATTAATTAGGCTATGGTTTAATTTGTACGTTTTTCAAACTAAAAACCACATCATAAACACTAAAAACAGAAGAAAAATCCCTTTTTTCAAATAAGATGTTACGCCCGCCAATGCACAAATTTGAGGCATTTATGCATAACCACATAAAAAAATATTATGATGACGGCAACGGAGACAAATTGGCATATAGCCAACAAATATCTACAACCTGGATTCCACTATATAAATTACTATTTACTTTTTTTTAGGATTTAACATATTTTTAAATTGAACTGATTGTTCTTGAGTCAAACTATAATGGCAATTTTAGGTTCCAAAAGAGGTCAAAGGCAATATCTACCCATCCAAATTATACCAAAACACATAATTTTTTAATGTACAATATATAATCTTGTTAAATTAGTGAACTGGATCTCATGACCTAAAATTATTAGGTATTCATTCCCATGTTTATCATCTTGTATTGTCAATTATTAAAGAATTGGATTTATTTTTACAATCTAAATCATTTTCGTATTAAAATTTGTATATTTTTTATGTATACAAGTGTGCGGGTATTAGGATGTTGAATTTTCAAGATGATATGATAACAAATTTATTAAGTGAGTTGCTAAAAATCGCTCGGATTTTACTTATTATCATCAGAGTTTTCCTATTTTACACTTATCATAAATGTGGGAAGGGCAAAATCGTAACAGCAGGTCAAACTTTAGACGAAGGACAAAATCGTAACAGCAGGTCAAATTTTGGACAGTAATAAATAAAACCCGGGCAGTTCTTAAAGTCACCGTTTACTCATTATAAACATTCCGGATTTGAAATAAAATATTATATTTTGAAGTCTTGGTTGCTTTCTATACATTTTTTTAAAAGTATACTTTTACATGATTTTTTTGAAAAAGTAAAGTAAATAACAACTCAACAGTCAAAATTCATATTAGATGAAGGAGTAACTCTTTTAAACTTCTTTAAGTTGAGTTTAATTTATATCGATGTAAATTTATAACTATGTGTTCCAAGAACATATTTTGAGAATGTGAAAAGTGAATAAGTTCTTTAACCTACATCGTGACCTAAATGAAAATGAATTCACAACAAAAAAAATTAAGTTTGTTCGTTGATGAAAAAAATGATTATCATTGATGCGAGTGCAAGTTGAGATATCTGTCTTCCAATAATTTGTGCTAATAATATAGTTTTTAGTGCATTTCACCAGGTGTTTGTTCATCATCCATCTTATCGTCCTTTAATCGTTACTAACAAATACTTATTCCCTTTTTTTTTTATTACGCATCAATCAATCAATACTTATTCCATAACATTTAGATTTTTTCATTATTCATATAGTTCACCGGAGCTTAATTTTTCACGATTACATCTAGATCATAACATTTATAAATAAATAAACTCTTTATTTGCTTTTTATCGTTTACATTGTACGTTAAATAAGTAAAATGAGAATGATATTCAAATATTTACATTTGAATTTTGAAAATGATTGAGCACTTGGTAGCCTAAATATTTCATGTGTAGTGACGGTTGATTAAATACTACCTATACCATGATTTAATTAGATATATATAAGTAGATATATTCGCGGTTCACTTTACATTTTAAATATCCAACCCTGACTGTGGATAAACTAAATGTTGATTGCAGAGTAGCAAACAATAAAAGGTGAATCAATTTACTAAAAACTTTGATAATTTAGATTTAATAATGGTTTATATTGACATAATCAATTAATTACAAGTAACACATATTCAATAATGCGTATTAATATATGCAATCCAATTGTGAACATTTGGCCTAAACGGCTCTATCATCATGTCAAGAAACAATCCATCAAAAAAATCTAAATTAATAAAATAAGGTTACAAAATAGCTTTTAAAATTTAGTGTGAATGTGTTTATGAGGCATGCAATTACTTAAGATCAACCTTTTTCCTACATATATTCTCTTCATTATCATACATGTCAAGAAACAATCCATCAGGTGTTGCTCTTGCGCTCTTTCATCCTGCAATTAGAACTATTTAATTCATTTGTAGAATCTATTCAATTTCACAGGAAAACTAGGGTGAACCCTTATATCACTGTCAATTCAAATAAATATAAATGTTAAAATGACGGAGCAAATTCATTTTGTAATTTTTTTTAGGAAATAAGGTTAATTAGCTCGAGTAATATGGTCGTTACATATGATCATTTAAGTCATATATAAGCTTAAGTTATAACTGGTAAAAAAGATTTAAATTTGAAATTAAAATATACTATCAGTATATATTCATTTTTCGACAAGTATTCACATTAAATAAGGTATGCATTAAAAAATATTCTAACTCGTCTCAAAAAGTTTTATGCCCTCCAAAATTTGAAAACGTCCCGCAACCACTCAACTAAGAGAAAGAGTGTTATTATCCTATGTGACATTTTACATGACATGTGTTGAAGTGTTAGACCATGTTTAGTTAAAAAAAAAAAACTCACCTCTTTCCTTCTTCATTTTCACCGTCATCTTCACCTACTCAAATTGATCACTGCAAATTGGAATGAAAATGGACCGACTTGTCATTTTCGTTTTAATACACCAGAAATTTCAAGAAAACAAAATCAGGGAACAAAAATTGCAAAGATTAAAATAAATTTCCTCTGTGATTCATTGAAGATAATAGAGAAGGCTTTGAAATCGAAGCTCTCTTGGCTTACGTAGAATGAGAGAGGTCTCTGCAAATTGGTTGACCATAATACTAAAGCTCTCGTGGAGATTTATTTCGAAAACCCTTTTTTTGTTGAGATTTGGGGCGTTGTTGGGTTGGAGGCAGAGAAAGAGTACAATAGTTCGGCTTGTTTCCGTGGAAACTTTGTTAGTATTCTGTTATAATTGGATCGACTAGTTGACCAGTACGATCGTAACATTTCATTGAACAAGCCGGGAGAGTGTGGAATGCACACTTGTTCAGGTTCTGCTACGATTATGGGGATCTGAGGTCCTGGGGGCAGCACCTCGGGCTGGGGTCAAATTTTTTATTCTTGCACATACGCATCCTGTGGAAAATTCATCAGAAAAAAGAATTTTGAAACCGAAACAGTGTATCTATTGGACATAATTGAAACCCGAAAAAACACGTCTTTTAGATGTGTTTGTTGACATTTTGATTATTTATTTCACCAAACGAAAACTGGCAAAAATACATAGAAAAACTCGGTTATTTTTCACAACAAAAATCAAATTCTAGTTCTTGACGATTTTGATTTTGTCCGATTGAAAGTTTCGTAAACCGATCGAATAAATTTCAATCTGACAGCGTATTTGTGACTTCGGAAACATCCAAGAAATCCACAGATTCTAACAAAATTCATGAATTTCTTGGAAAAATCATGAATTTTCCGGGAAAACTCATGATTTTCTCGGAAATATGATTTTCTTGGTTTTGCTTTTAATTTTTTCTATTTAGTAGATTAAAGAAGGAACATAAAAAAAAATTGTTTTGTTCTTCTTAATATAAATGACATGTTTGAAGTTAGGATTTGATTGACTTTTCAAACTTGACACGTGTTGAAGAGTGTGTTACATCTTTTTAGTTGATAGAGGTTTAGAGGGATAAAGAGAGCCCAAAGAGGCACTTTAAATAGCTGGAAAGATGATTTCAAAATTCAGTGGGCATAAGAATTTTTGGTACAAATTAGAATACCTTTTAATGCATAATGGCTTTAAAATATTTTGATTTCGGAAATTAATTGATCGTATTTTAGATGTCCTCACCTTTTCGTGAGAATATATTTTAATGTTATGTCGAGTTGTACACTGTAGATTACTATGTATATTTTATACAAGAAAATTGGTTTTCAGCTGAGATGGAAAACACAATTATAATAGTTCGACAAATGAAGTTGCAGAAAAGTGAATGCAATTGGGTCGTTTTCTTCTATTTAATTGAAATATTCGGTCACGATGTTGATGTTTTATTTTATAATCACGGTTAATTTATTTTGTCAGCTTAATGGAATCTGACTTGATGATGTAGATTGTTTCCCAATGAATAGTAACTCATAATTAATTTAATGATAAAAACAATGAACAAAACATGATAATTGATAAAACAAATAAAATGATATTAAAACTTATACCACTTATAGTGGATATGATAAATGATTGGTTTTATATTAAAACTCATACCACTTATTACACACTGTGAAATCAAAACGGTAACAGTAGATCGGATCCTATCTGTATTCGAAAATGATAAGACGTTGAGTTCCTTATCTTCCCATTGTTCATCAATATTCCATACAGGTTTAGTTTACTATTGGTACACCACATCCTCATCTGCTGATGTTGTTTTATCGAAACTTTGCTGTTACGGTCTGTTGTTGGTAGTTTTTTATTATAGGTAAAAAACTTTTACCTCCAAAATAGTTAAAGGTAATTGTAACTAAATACTATAAATAGATATTTTGTTATCAGAAAAGCTAAATACAGTTGCTTCATGAACTTTTTTCGATTTTTAACGCATAAATTACATATATAACAAATGCACTATAGATTCAAAGTAAAATAAAATGAAATAAGAAATATCCTACGGATATCTAACTAATTAAAAAAATATGAATATATATCATATAGATATCTGGATCTAGACATGAGGGGAATGCAACAAGCTCATAAATATGTTTTCATTTAAAGAATGTAAATTTTTATGATATTAATTATGTAAAATGGGTATCTAATTTTTTATATAAAAAGTGGAAGTAGGATACAGGTTTGCAACAGAGATAAGTTAACACATGGTGGGGTTAAAGTGAAAACAAATGGTGTAATAAAATGCTCGAATTATTTTATAAATTTCTCTGTGAGTTAAAGAAGAAAGTGACATTGAGTGTGTTAATTGATTATCATATAAAATTTACAGCTGGCAATTATTTAATAAAAAGAAATGAAGAGTAATATAAGATAATTAGGTAGTTAAAATGTTGGAGATAGGGAGTGAAAATTATATAGGACGGACTATAGGAGGTACTGCATTTCAGAATCATACGCACTAACATTATAAAAATGAGATCAAATAGAGTATTGAATTGCAGGGATATAATTCAGGATAACTTCAATAACATGTCCTGTCGTAGTCGATTTGTGAAAATATTTTTTGTGAAATTTCATTTACAAAACCAGGCTTGAGGTTCTAAAAATTAGCAAAATAACTACTTTTTTCATGAATTCGTTGAAAAATATGACATGGCAAGGAATGTTATTGAAAATTTCAAATTTTAAATCACAGTCACTTGACATCATCTTCCACATTCCTATCCATTAAAAAATCTTACATTTTGACAACTTAGTCTAAAATCCAAAAATCTCATTCGACTTCATCTTTCCCAAATCATTAACCTTATATCTATCTTCTCTTTTCCATGGCCATAACAGATAAGCGGATGTTCGTTTCTCGACTCCTCAATCAAATTTCAGGCACCAGAATCATTGTCGTTGAGATTCTCTGAGATCCATAGTTCAACAAAGTTACATAGAAATAAAATTTTAAACAGATGATTGGAATTCAAAGTCCAGGAAGAAAATCACAAGTCTAATTTGAATGATTTTCACATGATCTCTTTCTCGTCTGGTTTCGATTTGCCGCGTTTGTTCAACGAATCCGATATTCCAGCTTTCCATGAGAACTTCTGTAACATCCCATTTCATAACATCATATTTGCATTTAGATACATATGTTATATGTCATGAAATTTAATATATGGTATAACTATACATCATATATTGTTTTAGACATTAGTTTAAGTTATATAAAATACAATATTGAATATGTAAAGAGATAGTTTCGGAATGTTATTTAAAGGAAAAATAATAATAGTTAGTTGAAATATTTTAGTATTATTTGGAGTAGTTATTTATTAGAATTAGTATAGAATAAGCATGAGTATGGTGTAATTATGAGTATTAGTATTATACTTAATAATATAATTAAGAGTAAAATGGTCTTTTGGCTACTTAGATATTATAGGACCTGATAAGATTAAGATAAGATGAGATAATTCATGAAAAAAGAAGAGAAAAACGCAGCCTTGGAAGAGCTTAGAGAAGAGAGGAAGAAGAAGAAGAGGAAGAAGAGAAAGTAGGAATCAGGAGCTCAGAATTTTGAAAATACACTGGAGGAAGGTTCAAGTCGCTTCGGAGAGAATTAGCTTGGTTAATTTGTGAGTATAAATATGAAATGAACTTTGCGAGTGTAAATATGAAATGAACTTGACATTGAATTTGCAAGTGAAATGTGTTGTTGGTGTTAATATGTGATTTTGAAATTGATATGAACTGATGATATGTGGTAATTAAATATACTTTGTATGAATTTATGATATGTGATATTCGAATATGTGTGATATGATAATTTATTTATTGTGAATTGTGAATTTGTATATGTGTGTATATGTATTGGTGAATTATTTCGATGAAATGGAATGAGTTCCGTACTTGATGAAATTGATATATGTACTTGCACAATGATCGAAGGAAATGAAAAAGGAAAAGTTGTGACATACCTACCAAATTATTGCAATACATATTCTGTTTTACATGAACCGAAAGGTCATGTTCTGTTTCACATGAACCGAAATGTCATGTTCTGTTATATGGACTGAAAGATCACCGAATTGTTTATAAGGCTGGACAGCAAATCAATTGTTATCTGTTATATGATAACCTTTGTTGATATAAGTTAAAAAAAATTATTACTAAGATTAATATTATGTTCTTACAGTATAATGTAAGGGTTGTTTTAATTTCCTTTCCAATAAGTCACCGGAGAAGATAAAACAAAATGTGAACGAAATCGGATGAGAAAAGTTAGATAACTGAAAAACTTGTTGCTAACAATGCAGATCTGTTGCTTACTTTTTACAGTTGAAAGATTCAAAACCTCATCAATTCATTCCATCTTTAACAAAATTAATACAAACTAAATCTAATTCAATCAAAAAATTAAGCTTTGTGCCATAAAAGCAATTGCAGCAATCTATATGGCATGTTCAATGGCGTATTCCAATGACAAAAAAACTAAACTTTGTGCCATAGAAGCAAATGTGATAGCTAGGGGTGAAAGGCTTGGACATGGATCCTCAAGTTTAAGAAGAAGAAAAAAAGGAATCTACCGTTAGTTTTCGTATTTCTATTTAGTCATTTATAATTTATGTATTTATTTGTTTTTCCGTGTTACAACTTTGATAGTTTTATCGGTGGATTAAACGTCATATTTTTATAGTAAAAGATACATATATGTTAATCTTTCATCTTATGTGATGTTATATATTTCTTCTATACAAGATGTTACTGATTGAGAAACCGATTGATGTTATATTATGTAATGCACCAAAATTCTTGTGATTGCTGATCCGATAATGTGAATTGGAAGTTAACAATATATAAATCTATTAGTTCCATATATCTCTAATTTTTTACATTTTACTCTCACTCTCACGAAAAGTTCTTTACATGTCGGATGAGATTTTGTTATTTTTATTTTGATAAGGGATTTTATTTGATTTGATTGGTGTATCAGTCATATGAATATATATATATATATAGAGATTCGCGAACCATCCTTTTTTTTATATATATATTTAAAAAAAAAAAGTCATAGTAGCCAAGCCTTTTCATGGTATCTACTGTTGGCAAAATTTCAATGTAAAGTATACATGTGTATAAAAGACATCAAGGAGGTAGGTGGTATCAAGAAAAGTAAATAATTTTGTTTTGATATCTTATTTTGATTTGTCTTTTTTACAACTGGCCAACACAATTTACCTTTCTTGCATGCTTAAAGTTTACTTGTATATTTATGATTTTGTAACATCACAAGTTGCTTAACATCTGTATTCCTTTCCTTATTTTAATTTCCTTTCTGTTTTGTGATTTTGTGCAATTTAAAGTATTTTCACTTACATTCGGATCAGTCACAAGATTACATTTTCACATTACGGCTGTCGCATTTATAAACTAATCTCCAAATTTACTTATTTAAAAACTAGAATCTTTATAAAGAAATTTAATAAGAGTATAATAACTCTGTATATATGTGTGTGTTGTTCCCAGTGTTGGATGTATAAGGTTACAGAATTAATTTTGACAAACTAATAAATTGCTGACGAAAGTTTAAAAATATACAGGTATATTTTCGTTCTTGGGAAGACTTTAGGCAATAGTTTATGTATTTAATAATTTATTGGTTAAAATACAGAGTTGATTATTATTATTATTATTTTTTGATTTTCACCACGAATTGATCTTGGATGATGCCCGACATAGATGATATTTTTAAATCATGTTCATATTCAAACTATTTCCTAATTATTAATTTACGGATGCTTTGAAGGGCACGATGACTGAAGTTATCATTTTAAACTTATAATTCTACACAATTATCCTTAGGGGACAAATTAATAATAGTAGTCTCTATTCTATAAAGTAAATAGAATTATGGATGCATATATTATATTCTTTGCATGGCTTTTCAGTTGATCTAATTATTTTAATTTACTGTAATTGAATATCATGATGAGCTGGAAGACAAATAAAAAACATGTTAGGGAACTTAATTCTTCGATATCACCAGTCGTACTACCTAAAATCTGAATCAGAAAATATTCTCAGCACATTTTCTTATTTTAGACATCAATATGAGGATTTTAATATTAGCCCATATTGATATTTCTTGTCACTATGTAAAGCTTTAATGAATTAGGAGTTGTTCTAATTTATCCCAAAACAACTGTTATCTTTTGAATTTTTTAAAGTGATGTTGTAATTACCTTAATTTTAAAAAAGTGCATCATTTTGCTTCTTCAACGTCACACGTCAGCTTCTGATTAGAGAAAGAAAATCAGAAAAATAACATCTTTGAAAAATCAAACCAATCAAAAGTTGATATATGATTTCCAGGAAGCAAATTGATGCATTTTTTTGAAAGTTGAGGTGGTTACAATATTATTTTAAAAGTCCAAGGAGTCAACAAATTTTTTGGAACAACTTGATATACATCTTAATGTATTATGCTTTTCATTTACCTTTAATATATATTAAATTTTTTTTTACATAGCATATAACAAAAAAATTATATGTCAATGTTTATGTGATAAGAATATAGAGATTTGGTGTTTCTTCAATAATAATAATAATAATAATAATAATAATAATAATAATAATATATATATATATATATATATATATATATATATATTCATTTTCATGAAAATTCTACCAATGTATTACAACAAAATGACTCTTATTATTGAATAAAACGAGTTAATAATATATTACAAGTGTAAGATGTTTCTTATATCAAACTACAAGTCTACAATTGTTTCTGGTTGTTTGCTATAATAGTATTAGTATGTACTAGCCCGAATCAGAAAAGCATAATTGCTTCCAAATACTAAAATTGAAGGCTACCGAAAAATTCCATAAATGACTGAAGGAATTGAAGTGAATTTGTGAACTTGAAAAGCCCTTTAAACTCTTTAAATAAATCTACTTTAACAAAAAAAAATCTGTATGAATATAATTTCTAACATGCTCGAATAAAGGAATTGGTTCTTGACTACATGTACAGTTGAAATAATACTCACCACAAAATTCTCAATTCAAATAAACAGTTAAAGGTTACTACCAATAGCATATGACAAATCAACAAGTCAAAATCAAACACACAAAAATTGAGACATATAGTGAATATACTGCGCAAATTGCCCCCCCGAAAATTCGATGAAGTGTATTAATTTATGTTTTCCCTTTTATCATGGAAAAGAAGACAAATTTCGAATAAAAATACATTAGAGAAAAAGAAATATAAATTGATGCAGTCCAAAGAAAATGCATAAATAAATTATTTTTTTATAATTAATTCACCCTGTTCAAAGTATTTGGTCTTTTTATGTTGCGGACTAATTTCCATCTTTAAATCTCAAATCTTTTTTCTTATCAAGGAACCTTATATAAAAAAATTAAAATAGATCATTACCCCCTTAACTCAATAATATTCGGATATCACTCCTAACTTATAAAAGGATAAGATATACTCTCAATTTCGTGAAGATGAATTACTTAACCATCCAAATGTCAAATCTGGATGATTTGATTTTTTAAATATGTTATTTTTTTTTCTCTCACAAAACAGAAGTTGACATGTGAAATTGAATGGAAAATTGATATACTTTTACCTTGTTCAGGATTTAACTGAAACATTTAAAAAATCTAGGGTAATATCTAGATATGTGTTACCAAATTAAAGGGTGTTGATGTATTTGGTAAAAAAAAATTAAAAATATAATGAAGATTTGGTGATGTCAAGTCATTTTAAATAAAATCTGGACCATTAATCAAAGCCTCTAAATCTCTATTTATACCACTCCTCCCTCTCTTCTCTCAATTACTCCCGATTTTCATTTTTCTTCATCATCATCATCATCATCATCAACACTTACAATATTAACCAATAAAATCTTTTTTTTTCTTTATTTATCATAATCTGCGTTTAATTAATTTATCAGAGGCGTGGAGGAGTATAATTTGTTTTTGCCCCTCATATAATTTCAAGATCACTAATGGATTGCTTAGAGCTGAGCAAAGATCAGGTTAGTGTTATTCTTTTACATATCCACGTAAATGACAAATGATCATCATATTTTGATTAAACAAGTACGAATTTACTTGTTTTGTTTGAGTATGATTTATTATCCTGATCAGGCATTAATCAATTGCTGTGTGTATGTGTATAAGCAGGTTAACAAACTCAAACAAGAAGAAGATAGATGCACACTTGATGGAACAGTTGATTGGCAAGGCCGACCTGCCATTAAAAACAAATCTGGACAGTGGCTCGCCGGAATTATCATTCTCTGTAAGTCCTTATCGGTAATTTCGCACATTTCCCAGTTATTTAGTTGGGGATTAAATTGTAATGTTCTGATAAAAAATTTCACTTTGTTTTCTGGCCAGAAGTAGGTCCAGATTCTAAATAAAGCTTGTATATTGTAATTATGCAAAATACAGAAAAAAAAAAAAGGAGATAAATCTTATACATAAATACTGTGCAAGTTTGCTTATCTGCACTAGTTTTGTTTCATGATAATCAAACAAATTAATCTTGGAAAGAACAAGAATTAAAAAAACTGTTGAGGAAATCTCGAACTTGTAGGAGGAGTTATAGGGATTAAAATTGTTTAATGGATAGATAGATAAGGGGGTATTAAAGGTTTTAATAGAGAGAGAAATAAAAAGAAATGAGGTGTGAAAGATCAGTTAGGATAAATGATAAGAGGAGTTTCATCTCATCTCATCTCATCTCATCTCATCTCATATCTAATGTATGTGATGAATCAAAGTGAATCTGAGTGACAAGAAGACAAAAATAGTTGAAGACTTGAACAGATAACTATGTAAAAAAAACAAACAAGTGAAGTTGTTTCATTTCGTCAAGTCATAGTTTTGAAAATCCAAATTCGTTTAAAAGAGTTAAGAAAAACCCAAAATCATAAATTTGGACAGAAATTTGTTTATGTAAATTTATTAGAATGAAGTGAAGAAAAGCTAAGAAACAAATTTAATTTTTCAGCATGCATTCTAAACGGCACAGCCTACTTGACACGTAGTCTCTCATTTACCTGTCTTTCTGCCACCTAACTTCTTTTTCTTTTCTCATGTTGACATTTTGTCCAAAACGATTCTCTAAACTCCTTAATAATAGTAAATATTACCCATGAGGAAAAAACATATTCAACGAATTGGAATTAGATTAACTTTTCCATATAAAAACTAATTGGATAAGTCACTATACATTCAAAAACTAAATACATCATATCCAAAACTTAATTACAATTTTTTTTCCATTTATAAGAGCCTTTCCTTTTTCAGCCTCAACCTATACAAAATTGGTAATTTTAATATGTCAACCATATGAGATTTGAGTTATAAGAAACGATTTAAAAATGTATCAAAGTCTTTTAGCTGATATATACGAATTACCATTGTTGTAAATGTAGGTTGAGGTTGAAAAAGAAAAGGCTCTTATGAATGGGAAAAATTGTAATTAATTAGATAGACGTAGAATCTTGAGTATCTTGAGGTACATAGTAGAGTTTACAATGATATGATACATGTAAAAGTTATTCAAACTGATGAGATAGTAAAATAGATATGATATTGGAAAATTGAATAATAATAGATTATCTATTCGAGTGTGATTGTATTTTTTCAAAATAAAATAATATCAAAACATAATATAATATGTGATATAATTTTCTATAATAATCTATTTATAGTAGATTTAATAAACAATTTAATATATTCATCGTATTCAAAAGAGATTATAAAAAATTTAATGTATATTTTAATTTATATACGAATGTAATTTGAAATTTAGTAAAGATGCTTTCAAATAAAGTGAACACATGGAACACATCTTTCTTTTTCGTACAAAATATTGTTACCCATTTTATCTTTTTTGTTCAAATTCTATATTTACTTACATATCCAACCTTTATATTAAATAGCTTGATTACACCCCAATACATAACTTCATATTTTGCATAGATAAACTTTAATTATTTTTATTATCATAGTATGTTTTGTTACATATGATCTGCAATTGTAGGTTTTAGGCTTACACAATACTATCACATTTTTCTCAAATTCTTATTTAGATTTAAATTTTTTGTCTATCAATTTATCATACATTATGATGAATTAGTTGATGACATACTATTGATGCATATGAATTTTTTATTTGTATCATTTGTGTTACGTCATTATTTGACTACAGTCAAATTTATTGTAAGCTCCACACATTTTATCAATTTCTCATTTTACCTTCTGTACAATTTCTTTTCCCATTTTTTAAGGAAAACAATAATATTGATATTTCAAAGAACGCACATACACTTTTTTTTCAAACAAACTCTAATATAAAATATCTTCTATGTAGCGTGAATAAAAAATATCAACTGTGGGGAACTAATTGTCAAGTTGCTAAATTTGTACATGCTTAGCACATGAACGATGAAAGACGACATACCTATTAACACCAAATGATCACTATATCATTAAATTAACACGTGAAAATAATTATTTGTTATTTATGATTGATAGATATTTTTAACTCTTTCTACTTTCTCATCTTCAATTAATCATTCAAGTTCACTGAACTATATGATGGATCGTGTTGTGTGTTTGAAAGCTACTTGCCCAAATAATCATGCTTTAATTATTGATCATACATAATTGGAAACTCCTAAAAGTAATCTTCTAGTAATACTTTGTATAGATTGAGAATACTAATTACACAGTTATCACTTGATTACTCATTTTGACATCTCTATTAAAATTGGACAAATTTTAACGTTTGTTTGCAGTAAATCAAGGTCTGGCAACTCTAGCATTCTTCGGCGTAGGAGTTAACTTGGTGTTGTTCTTGACAAGAGTATTACAGCAAGACAATGCTGAAGCTGCTAACAACGTTAGCAAATGGACCGGAACTGTCTATATTTTCTCTCTTGTTGGCGCTTTTCTGAGCGATTCGTACTGGGGAAGATACAAAACCTGCGCCATTTTTCAAGGCATTTTCGTCGTTGTAAGCGTTACTCGAATTCGGTTCCTCCTTTTCCTAGTATGTGCATCAGCATGGCCTAATCACTTGTGTTTTTATTTTTTTGGTTCATAATGGCAGGGTCTAGCAATGCTGTCACTTTCATCATACCTTTTCCTAATAAAACCCAAAGGTTGTGGTGATGAAATGACTCCATGTGGGAGACATTCGAAAATGGAAGTTGCACTATTCTACCTATCGATATATCTGATTGCTCTAGGAAACGGAGGATATCAACCAAACATCGCTACATTTGGGGCCGATCAGTTCGACGAAGAGGACCCTAAGGAAGGACAGTCAAAAGTAGCATTCTTTAGCTACTTCTACTTGGCATTGAACTTGGGTTCCCTCTTCTCCAACACTGTTTTGGGTTACTTCGAAGACGAAGGAAAGTGGGCGTTGGGCTTTTGGGCGTCAACCGGTTCTGCCTTCGCTGCATTAATCTTATTTCTCGGAGGGTCAGCCAGGTACAGACACTTCAAACCTTCCGGAAACCCTCTCTCCAGATTCTGCCAAGTTTTCGTCGCTGCGATGAACAAGTGGAAGGTTGAGATGCCGCGGGACCCACAGGATTTGTATGTTGCGGAAGATTCCAATGGCAACACGAGAAGAATACTTCACACGCATGAATTCAAGTAAGTTTGTCCTTACTAACACCGAATATTGGTATTTGTATTGTATTGATATCGGTGGTAAGATATATTCTATCTTTGTGTATCTATTTCAGGTTCTTGGATAGAGCGGCTTTCATCTCATCGAGAGATATGGATGAGCAGAAGCACGGTTGTCAGAACGCGTGGCGTCTTTGTCCAATTACGCAAGTGGAGGAAGTAAAATGCATTCTGAGACTTCTCCCGATATGGCTCTGCACCATTCTATACTCGGTTGTTTTTACACAGATGGCTTCTCTGTTTGTAGAACAAGGCGCGGCGATGCGAACCACCATCTCAAACTTCAAAATCCCGCCAGCTAGCATGTCTAGCTTCGACATTCTCAGTGTCGCTCTCTTCATTTTCCTATACCGCCGAGTTCTCGATCCACTCGTGAGCAAATTCAGAAGCTCGAAATCGAAAGGGCTAACCGAGTTGCAGAGAATGGGCATCGGACTAGTGATTGCGGTAATGGCAATGGTTTCAGCAGGGATCGTAGAATGCTACAGACTGAAGTACACCAGAAAAGACTGCAAAGATTGCTCAAGCACATTGAGCATATTCTGGCAGGTTCCTCAGTATGCGCTTATCGGGGCATCCGAAGTTTTCATGTATGTGGGTCAACTTGAGTTCTTCAATGCACAGACACCAGATGGATTGAAGAGCTTCGGAAGTGCACTATGCATGACATCAATCTCGTTAGGAAACTACGTAAGTAGTTTGATCGTGACTATTGTGATGAAGATTTCAACTGAAGATCACATGCCAGGATGGATCCCAGGGAATCTGAACAAGGGTCATTTAGACAGGTTTTACTTTTTGTTAGCGGCATTGACATCGGTAGACTTGTTTGTGTACATAGCATGTGCTAGATGGTACAAGTGCATCAAGCTGGACGGAAAATCTGCAGAAAACGACGAGGTAGATAGCTTTAAAGTCTAGCAAACGGAATTCCGTCCAAATTTGGCAACTACACTACCTATATATATATATATAAATAAAGGGCTGCATTCAGGGTTAGCCGTAACGATTTGGAAGTTTCTGTTAAACCAAAATTTGGTGCTGTGGGAGTAGAGGAAAGTTTATTTACTGAACTCAACACCTAATTCTACTGTTGATTCTGTTTTTTTTAGAGTTGGGTTGGGTAGAAATGGGTTTGAAGAGGTTTGTGTTTTCTAAGTAATCTCATTCTAATTTATTGTTTTTTTACAAGCCATGGAATTGACTTGAGCTTGGAAGATGCATTTATTTGTTTAGATGAAGAGAGCTCCCTTTGTAGAATGCAGACATTCATGTCTATAAGAGCTTCTCCGATGAATGTTAATAACAGAAAAGTGCCAACTTTCATCACATACACTTACCGAAGTTTCTAAGACATTCTTAACTAATACAAAATCTGCTTTAAAACATGCCAACCAGTCGTCAAGCAGAAATTTAGGTTCGTCAGCTCACACTAGGAGCTGATCAACCAAAGCAAAAAAACTAAAAGCTATAGCTATGATAACAAAGCAAGAATTACAGTGTAATCCTTCCACCTTATGATAACAGAAGCGAGGTTGAACAATAATGCACACTTGGCATAGCAGCCCATAAGTACAAAGAAGACAACTTTAAGTCTTGAGTGATGATTTAAACTAAACGTGCCATAGCTACTAAAATAAAACAAGATTTGAATGGTTGTTGGAAATTGACTTTAGAATCTGTTATGTAGTTAGAGTCATATACAATATATAATAATTAGATTATGATTAGGACAGATATTTAGAGATAATTTAGACTTTATTGTTTTAGATAATATTTATGATTATGATTTATTAGTATAGGATTAGAAGTCTTTTAAATTCATGTTTCTTTCACTATAAATATATCAATAAATCTCCATATTTTGTGTGCTTTAATAATGCTCTAATATTTTTCTTTTCCATATTTTTGTTTATGATCATAAAAACCCAACAATGGTGAAAGAGAAATAAACACTCAATAAAAAAAGTTTTAACAACTTCCAATTCAGCCTTTTTTGTACAGACGTGAAGTCTCGTATTTTCTACTTATTATACATTTAACTTTTCATACAAAAAATATCAGCTCACCCAATAATATAATCTTCTATAAGGTGGTAAAAAATCAGGTCTGAACCTGGCGTACTTGGATGTGATGAGTAGACTGTTCACGCCAAATTGGTTGCGCTCCGCTTTGAACAAGAGTGACGTGTTGCCCTTCGACCAAGAGTCCCTTTTCCTGAGGGGTTGAAAGTTTTCAATGAAGTTTGATAACTGTAACAATCGATCCAACCAAAAGGAATAAGATTAAGCGAAAGTCACAAACCAATAAAAGTTTAATTGCTCTAGAGAAAGTCTCCTCTGCATCGCTGGAGAACTCCATGTATAATGGCTTCACACCCCGGTACAGTGACAGTCTCTGCCTAATCCTCTCTCTGTACAACAACATCAAATGTATCGTGAAAATCAGCGAGAATCAATCTATACTTCAGAAACATGGCACTCTTCAGCAGCTAATCTAACCAGTCGGAACAAAAGTTTCACATATGCAGCACGAAAGATCAATTATTCATATGGCGTATCAATATTAAGTGGACCTTGACATGTTTCTTATGAAATCAACATAGTACCAAGTATTTCATTCATATCGACACAAAAGAAAAGGAAAGATGAAGTTCGAGAGTTTTGTCCTTTTCACCGACACACAATACTTCACCTAGTTGCCACCAGATGAAATGAACATGCAAAGTCTGTGATATAAAGAGCTAATAAAATTAATTTATTTGATCCTCAATGAACTCCATTAGACACATTATATTCAGAAGCACTGGATGGATTAAAATCACAGACTGAAGGGCGACTTCAATGTAGACTGCTTTTGGTACTTACTCATTTGTGAAAGCAAATATTGTTGATGCAGGTTGATAATGGCTTAGAAGTATAGCCATGGATCCCGTCCTTGTGAAAACAATGATGGGTGTACCCAAAGTGTTTGCCATAATTGTGGAATGGAAAGCAAACATTTCACCCATATGTCCCTGCAAAGCCAAGTCCGCCAAGTAAGCAGACCATGAAAAAAGGATGCAAAAACATACTTGATGAAACCAGGCGAAAAAAGAATGATAAATGCAGCAGGATATAATTGTCCTAGTTCTTGTTCTCATTGAGCACAAGCCCACAAATCCAACTGTAAACCTAAAAGTCATGAAAACAATATGTCCAAATTCTAAATAACTGGAATTTGATGCGATAATGAACGAGACAAAAAGAAAATATGTGTACCTTATAATTTCCATGAGGAGGAGGAGTTGTGTTTACTGGCAAACTTGACTCTGTCCTCAGTGCCACTGTATGCATAACTTTTACAGCTTTCAGCGGGTACCTTAAGCCATTATTATATTAATGTTATCAGAATCATCAGTATTCTCTGAATAACAACAAGAAAGATCAAACATGTACAATAAATAGACAAGAACTATGGATGGAACAACTAAAGAACTTAATGCAAGGAAGCGCATATAACTAACAGTAACCATGGATTGTATGAAATAAGAATTTAACCGCTTCACTTACAAAAGTTAATAGTGTTTATTTAACTTCTATAGAGGAAATTCCTTCAATGGCATAGATCTGCCTTTTCCCCTTAGACCAACAGATGTGCGTTTGTTGCTACTCCAGCTCACCAAGTTAACTAATAGATGGGGTTTATTTAGAGTTCTTCTCAGACCCAGGAATTGCATATGTGAAATATAACATCATCGAACAATTGAGATGAAATCTTAACTGCGAGAATATAATTACTACCAACACAAATATTTCCCTAGGAGAGTACAACTAAACTAAAATAAAATAAGAAAATATTCTTAGGCTTTCAAGAACGCCTATACTCAAACTTGCTATCCTAGAATCCACAAAATAATGTAATGATATCAATATTTGAGTTAAAAAACAGAATTAAGTGAGACTTGAGTCTGCTAGCTTAGGGTTCCTAGTGAACAATCTTGACAATCAATGCAATACGGTGTGATTAACGTTATTCAGTTCAATAAACAAGTGATATCTAGTGGGTTTTCAAAGGGGAAATATGATGAGTATCATATTACCCCCTGCAATTTACTACAGTATATAACATGTTTCAACCATCAGAAAATACAAAGTCTACTTACTTGCCATGCGCAGTTTCTCCAGAGAGCATGACTGCATCGGCACCTTCTCTTACTGCAATTGCTATGTCAGAAACTTCAGCCCTGGTTGGTGTAGGATGATTAATCATGCTTTCTAGCATGTTTGTTGCTACAATCACTGGTTTTTGCATACTGTGGCATCTTCTAATGATATCTTCCTGTTTGAGTGATGGAGAAATTATTACATTTTGAACTAGAATTATCACGCAATACAGCATGTTTTATCAAGAAGAATCAATATTAGTGACACATTGATTAGTCTCATTGGGTATGCGCACTAGCTAGTGTACCTTTTGAGGGCATCACATATTAAGGAAGATATACTAGTCTAACCTTCTCAATGCATATTAAGGATGCACAATATACGTATGAGATTTTAATCGGAACAGAATGTGCTGTCAGAAATTAAATAAATTCCACCTACAAATTTTTGCAAACCTTAAGAAATGATTTCAAATCAGAATAGTTTAGAAAGAATAACATCGTCTACAAAATATCTGCTTAGAATCCACAAGCAATGATTTCTTTATCAGGTCCCAACCCTGTGAATTACATTTAGAAAAAATCCTGACACATATGCATTAATAAGAATCATGAAAGTTGGTTTTAGACATACTCAAATAGTTAAACATACCTGCAATAGGGGGACTTCTTCAATTGGAAGCTCAGCGCCAAGGTCTCCACGAGCAACCATTGCCTAAATTTTTTAAGAAACAAAAGAGTTAAATCAATTGGGAGTAAGATGATTGATGACATGTACATGATACAATTGATTGTAAAATTGGAACATTTATGCATTCATGTATTATACACAGCCAGTGCAGATGAAGCAACGAGGCTAATAACTAACCCCATCGGATGCAGAAATTATTGACTGAAGATTCGGTATGGAGTCAGCACTTTCAATTTTGACAATCACATGGATATCAGCATTGCAACCTAAATGACGAATGCAACAGGTTTGATTAGATAAAATGAAACAAGTGAACTAACAATATTAAACTACAACTATAAAGCCTTATCTCAGTGAAGAATATTTTTTACTTCTGAGATAATCTTTTAGCTCGTAGACTACTTTAGCATCCTTCACAAAGGATACAGCATAGAAATCAACTTGGTTGTCCACCCCAAATTTGATATCTTCCCAGTCTTTCTCTGTGAATAAAGCCAAATACAGCTGATTCTTCTCATGATAGAAAATAGGCGGCAGAATTGAAAGAGTGAAATTTCATATGTGAATATTTCCATTGAAAACTGAAACAGATATTAACCTGTAATTGAAGGAAGATTTGCACTTTTTCCACGCACGTTCAGATGGCGCCTGGATTTTAATTCTCCACCATCAACTACTACACATTTAACCACGTCATTTGTCTTTGACTTAACAGCTAATGACATCATCCCACCTGCCAAAGTAAGAAATAAATTCAAGTCCTGCCAATTAGAGACTTTAAACGAAGCTAACTCATTCAGAAGCATCCTAAATTATTATGCAACTCAAATTCTTCGCAATGAACCGTCAGAAAGGCAACTTGTCATGAATCTTGTAATGTGAGGAAGGAAATGTCACAGTATAAAAAAGTAAAAATGCAACATCCCAAAACCCGTTTGAGATATATACTGACCATCCACCAGGAGTATGTCGCCAACTTCAACATCGTTCACAAAATTGTCATAATTCACACTCACGGTGTCTTCTGTGCTGACACCTCTTTTTATAGTAAAATTGAACTCTTGTCCCTCCTCCAATATTATTGGCCGAGGCACATCCCCACTTCTAACTTCAGGTCCCTGCACTAATTAAGAAAAACATTAAATAAAAAAATCTTGGAATCTGACTGGTAAGAAAAATTAGTAGCATAGCAGGTCAATACATACATGCAACTGAAATGGAAGACACTGCTAAGTCAACAGCAATTAATTAATATTTAGCATGGTTCATATATTTTGAATGCATGTTTCCTAATTGCAAATAGTTACCAGTGAAAGTGAAATGGAGGTCGTCGCATGACAAAATTAAAAGTCCGAAAACAAACTTGAAATTTATCAGATCATAAAAAAGGACTTCATAAAGGAAGGGAAAACTGAACCCAAACAAAAACACAATGCTTGACAAATAAAGGAAATGTACCTTGGTGTCGAGCATTATTGATATAACTTTGTCATCGGATTGGGCATTGAATTCTTTGACCAGATCAATAGTTTTCTGGTGTGAAGAATGATCTCCATGTGACATATTAAGGCGAGCGACATTCATTCCAGCTTCTGCTAGTTTCCATATCATTTCACGTGAACTCGTAGAAGGACCAATCGTACATACAATTTTCGTTTTTCTCAAAGAATGTGAAACTTTTCCTGTCTGCCCTGCAATCTGGCTGCTTCTCATAAACTCAACAGCAGCGTCGAGGTTTTCCTAGACATTTAAATGTAATCTAGTTACAATAATGCTCAAGTATGAGAAACCCAAATGAAGTGGAAAAGAGAAAAACTGAATAAACATCATGCTACATTTATGACAACCGCACAAGAATCGTATAAATTTGCGAGCAATGTTCTGAACTGATGGACTATAGTCACAGCAAACTGTTACACATTTGTTATTAATTATTATCGAACCTCAGTAATTATTCAAAGTTTCAATCTGAATAGACATCATGGTTTCATTTCATCAATTAGAAAAATAGGATTTTAACAATCCATAGATAAAGTAACTCCTTTATAATCCCCTACTGTCCATATTTGTGTAAAAACGACAAATCCGATCATCCCTGCCAAGATTTGGCTTGAAAACAATAAATTCATTTATTGAGGGCCTCCAATTCCTCGAATTCGTAGAATTGACATAAAATGTTGAACGAAAATATTAAAAAAAAACTATAAAGCGTAGCTGATAGCGATAGGCAGTAAAGTTTTGGAATTAAAAGAAAAGGCATATATTTTCATATCACTTAAA
Organism: Euphorbia schlechtendalii; assembly: GCA_949673415.1. NCBI lineage: Eukaryota > Viridiplantae > Streptophyta > Magnoliopsida > Malpighiales > Euphorbiaceae > Euphorbia > Euphorbia schlechtendalii. Next base: position 23,142 of record CATIWQ010574911.1, read on the forward strand.
CAAGCAGTCAAGATCCTCAAAAGCAACAAAGGGGGAAAATCAATAGAGCATCGCAGCAAATAATGTAAATATAGAAGTTTTCAGCCATTTCCGCTTTCTTTGGTCTGTCCGATCAGAAATTGAAAAACAGAGGGAAAAGGCGTAAGGAAGAAACTCACAGAAGTAGAAAGGCCATTAGAAGAAGCAATACTGGCGGTGAGAGGATTGTGCTGCTGGGCAACGGCGATCAATCTAAGACCAGAATCTCGTTTATGAGAAAGAAATCTGGTTTTAGATGAGATTGGATGGAAAACAGAAATATCAGAGAAGTTCCGGGAGGCAGAGAGAAGGCGAGGATCTTGAGTTGAAAAGGGGGAAGAAATACGGTGAAGAGTTGCCATTGGAATTCAGAAACAGAGAGAAGAAGACAAGTCAAAGGAGTCGGATTTTATTTGTTATGTTACATGTGTTTGTTAGGACAGTTGGCTGCGCTTCCTCTGCTCCACATTTCTGACTACCAACCAAACAAATAATTCTCCATTATGTACTTTTTTCATATTACAATTCTTTTCTTTTCTCGTAGGTTCGTTATTCGTTACTACGGTCATTGTTTGTTATTTTCAAGAATATTAATTTGTTAAATAAAAATAATTTGATCAGTAATTTTTTTTTATTGGATATTAGAATATAATTATCTTGGAAGTTGAACAAATTAATAGGGATAGGAATGAACAACTTGAAAAAAAATATCTTAAAAATATAAAATAACAATAAAAAAAAGATAACGAAATTCTAACACAGAGAGTACTATTTTTTTCTCTTGCTAACTTCTGTCTTTTAAATTAATTTTATATCTAAAATACTGTGCAACATAACCATTTTACTTGTATTTCATTCCTCAAATTCATTTTGCAAGATTTATAGTTTTTTTCTCTAACATTTTTTCTTATCATTTTAGATTCTCATAGTAATATTTTATTATTAATATAAATTTATTCCCAATAACCAAAAAAGTATTAAACATATTAAAATATATCAAAACTAAAAAATAAATTAATATAATAATCATTTCTCATTTTGGGATATCCCATTTTGGGAATATACTATATAAGAAATGGTTGAACTTGATTATTCTCCATATTCATTCCTCATTTTCGAGATTCCCCAGAATAGAGAATCACTGGAGTTGCCCTAAAGTATTCAATACCAAATTTTTAAAAATAATGTTTTCATATTATTTCTATTGTCCTGTCTATTTTTAATTATTGTTATCTTTATTATTTTCCTCAATCAAAAAAAATTTATTTAACAATCGTATTAAACTAACTAAAATCTTGAAAATATATCATCATTTGAATGTCACTGATCTATTATTAAATGTAACATCCAAGTTATAAAAATGACTTATATTTGAGAATTTATCTCTTTTTGGTTATTAATTTTTTCAACCATGTACGTTGCATTTTATTCTCAAAGTTGATAGTTCAATTGTTTTTATATGACTTGCAATTATTTCTACGATTCCGAAACCATCTCACTTACTTTTTCTGAAAAACATTCTCACAAAAAATTTTGAAAAAATAACAGTGGAACAATTTCAAACTCGTCCTAAGCTGCAAGCTTGCAACCTTAAACATGTTCAAGTTGTAACAACTATAAAGCATCATCAATTATGTTTTTTAAATATATAAATTTTAGATTTTGATTATACGTAATATAGTTTGGTGTTTAAATTTTCATTAAAGTGAAAGGCTGTTTCTAAATACATAGAATGTCTCTGAAATTTTTTTATATGATACTGTATTTTACATGGAATGACGACAAAATTAAATAAACAAGTGAAATAGTACATTGGAGTAAAGAAAAAATTTGAGATTTAGTTCATTTTAATTTGTTAAAACATGGGCCAGCTCTAAAACAATACCAAAATTATATGTTGATTAGTACTATGTTTGAATGCACATATAAGCTTTAGGGTGTGTTAGTATTCGAAATAATTCAATAATTTTTATGTGAAAAGTTAAAAATATTATCCATAAAATAAAATAAATTTTTTTTTTTGAAGTATTGATTCCAAACAAGGGGTTATGTAAAATCGTAAACTATCGAAGTGAGATCATTTAATTGTGAAATCAAAACAGAAAAACTGATACTGCATTTTGATGTTGAGACTTTATTTATTGGAGAGAGAAGTCAGGAAAGCAAAATAACTTATTCCTTTTTTTTTAAAAAAAAAAAACAAGAAAAGAATAACAATAGGTATATTCCCTTAATAATTAGTACAATGATATACCGTTGATTTTTTATGTAATGGTATTTGAACCACTCATTAGGTACAAAACACTTCATTACACATTTTACCCAGAGCAGCGGCAGCAGCACCATAGGAGCCCACGTAATTTAACGAGAAAATATAAAAAGGAAAGAAAGTCAGATAAAAGGGTAATTTAACAATCACCATAACATGGTAGGCCAGAATATGTGGCACTGCCTTTAATCAGCAAACAGCAATCAATTGCGATATGGCGATGCCAATGCCTCAGAAGTGAGGGGAGTTGGAGGCTTATAAATACTTGAGCATACCGCGACCTTCGACACTAAGTTTAGTAGCTTGAAGCTGCTTCTTTTTGGGTGCCTTGAGCTGTTGCAGCTTTTTGTTCATCTTAAGACGACGCTGGTCCTGTGCTATTTGTTTAGCCCTGGCTCTTACTTCTTCCGGGTCTATCTTCGACTGAGGCCTCACCACAAAATCCAATGGGGTTGGTTCTGGCCTTGATGCATGTGTTATCCCCGCTGATGATGATTCCCCGCTTCTTCTTTCCCTATTTTCATTCGTCCCAATATCAGTAATACTGCCCTCCCAAACACAATTTCAGCTTTGAATATAATCATACCGTGGAATATCCAAATCCAAGTCACCATCTCTCGATTCCATTCCTGGAGAGTTGTTTACAGGCCTGCACGATCGCAAAAATTCACACACATTGAGCGAGTATTCCTCAAACAGTACAATACAAATCTGAAGTAGAGGACATAAATACCTTCTTACAGTTGGCCTTCGATAAGCTCTCTCATTCTCGACGTTCCTCATGTCCTCGAATCTTGTGCTCTTGTTAAATATTGGCCGACTCTGCATTATTTGAATAAAACAAATATGAATTCCTCAGGTGGATAAGAAGCAATGGCTACAATTTAATATAAGATTATCATTTCACATAAAGATTATTAAGATTAAGGAGGAAAAAGAACTTGGTTAAATGTATCAAGGTCAGCAAGGTAATTTTATAGCTCCAGATATTTCATCAACGGTCATGAAAGGGAACTATACAAGAGATATCCAGCCAGTGCCACAAAACCCACTCAAACTATTAGAGCATTAGCAATCAATGATATGTACAAAAAAAACCCTTAACTAC